>JAPYZE010000031.1:0-132804 GCA_030522805.1 Leptomastidea abnormis
CGATTTCAAAACGATTTCATCGATTTCAAAACGATTTCACCGATTACAATCGATTTTTTTCGAAAAAAAATCGATTTCAAGAGTGAGAACCCCCTTGGAAAATTCCAAGTCGAAAGGTCAGCAGACTGCAGGGATGTGTATGTGCAAGTGTTGTACGCGCGCTCTGCGCGCCGTCTCTCTGGAGAAGTTCGCACAAAGGAAGTTTCTCTATCTCTCTCTTTCTCTGTGTGTCCCAATCTCTTTTTCTCTCTGTGTGTATGTACCCACTTTTTATTTTATCTTAAAAAACCCTTTTACGCTAATATTCTGATTTAGATAATATTGCAATTTAAACATGTCAATTTATTTAAATGGTCTTACTTATGTTAATAAAAAACTTGATATCATTTTTTAAAACAAGTATATCTTAGTCAACTATTGCAATGAATTAAACGTTTAAATTTCAAAAGGTCAACGTTATAACATTGCGAGTATTATAAATTATTAATATATTTATTTTTTTAATGCGTAACCATAAACTATTATTTGTAATTGATTATCAAACTATTATTATAAAACTATTATAAAAGTATTATAATGACAATGTAAAAAAATACTGCATAGTAATTAAAAATAATGAATGTTTAATTCATAAACCATCAATGTAAATAATCAAGCAATTATTACTATTATTAGAGTACAAAACTAAGTGCGAAAGAGGCAAACCCATCTGCTCATTAGGATAAAGAGAATCATAAAAGACAGAGAAAAAGATGGAACGGTGCGCATAAAACTGTACACGTGTTACAAAACACCTTAGCAAGGATATATACCTAAGTACATAACATCACGTGCGCAAGAAAACTCCAAATTCAAGGTAGACTCCGAAAAAGAAAAAAATTGGAGCAACCGCGTAAGCAATGAAACAATAAGTCATACCTGCAGCCATGGGTTGAGAGACACACCAGACCAGTAGGTAGGACATAAAAGAAAGAGATGGAAGAGAGAGAAAGAGTCGCGGGGGCACGAAGATAGAATGGCTGCCGTGGTTCTTGTTGGGAATAGCAGCAGCACGCTCTTTCTCTCTCTGATGGGATGCCCACGCGAGCGCTTGGGTATAAGAGAAGGATGAAGATAGTCGAGCGCACACTCAGAGACGCGGCAAAATGGCCGACCAGCAATTTCCGTCCTCGGTGTGCCCCGCGTGTGCTTTGAGAGAGAGAGCACGCGCCCGAGTCATGAAGTCGCATGAAAAAGCCAAATTAATCTACGAAGAGGTTTAGATCTCTGGGGATGACGAGTGGGAGGAGGAAAAAGAGACCGAGATAGACAAAATGCGTAGTCTTTTCGAGGGGATCTACTACTCGTGATCTAGCCTAGCGCGAGACCCAATTTCTTGCTTGGACGATTCATGGGTTCGTTATTACCTGAGGATGATGCGGTTGAGATGATAATACCAACAACTTCGTCTTTCGCACGATACTAACTTTAACTTTGCTTTAATGTATATATTATAATATGTATTACTACAAAACGCGCACTGCGTTGATGTCTTGCTTGTTACAGCCTCGAGGGCTCACTGCCAAGTGCCACTGACAGCGACGTCGGCTTGGAATGCGCTTTGGGTGGGAAGAGGAGGAACGAACGGAATTGAAATGATTCTTCGTTCCGCGGTGGTCCAACTTCCGTTATATTAGATTTTTGGTTCATAATGACCGCTTTATTTAAAAGCTTTTGTTAAATTGATTTTTATTTTGTTATTTATACTTTTTTTTCTTTTTATTGATCTTACTTTGGAAGAATTTCATTTTATAGCTGGTTAAATTGATAGTAATTCTTTATGTTACAAATATGTTGCAACATCAATTGTTGATCAAAACTGAAAAAAAGTATTTGTTTATTTCTAAATAACTTAAATGTTATCCATTGATAGCTTGATTTTAAATATTCGTCATAACTTTATATTTCTATTAAAAAATAATTTATAACATCCAGTCGTACCAAGCTTGAAAAATAAAATAAATATAGAGCATTTAAAATCCTTTGAACGCAATTATAAAACACTCCTATCCCTAGTTCAAAACATAATTCCAGTTAAGATTCAAATAGAAACAATATATATTCTGTCAAATTTCCTGTCATATCAATTTTTTAAATGTATACAATTTTCATCTTATCTGTTGTATAAAAAAGGTATTCCAAAAGTAAAAGATATCTGATTTACGAATTTTTTTAGCGTTTTTTATTTTTTTATTATAATAAAGACCGAATAATAATCAGCGATTAGTCTAATCTTCCTTCTTTGCGTCGGTCTTGCCTCCTCTGATCCTACCAGTTCTTCTGGCAGCAATAAGACCGATCTTGCGACCAGCGCTGGTGCCTCGCTTGACGGTAGAAGCTTTACCAATGTGTTGATGGTTACCACCTCCGTGAGGATGCTCAACAGGGTTCATAGCAACACCACGAACCTAAAATAATTCAATATTTTAATAAAATGTTTTTTTTAATTTTAAAAAATTCATGTTTATCATTTTATCTCAGTAGAAAATTTTCCTTCAATAAAATTTGGTTTTCAAATGTCATAAAGCATCATTGAATTTTATTTTTAAAAAAAAAATCTGTTTTTAATACTTTAAAAATAAAAACAATATTTACCTTTGGCCAGCAGTTCCTCTTGACCTTGTACTTGTGATAAGCACGTCCAGCCTTAAGGATGGGTTTGTCAATACGACCACCACCAGCAACAATACCAACCATACCTCTGTTGGCAGATGGAATAACTTTTTTAGCTCCAGAGGGAAGCTTTACTCTGGTCTTTTTTGTGTCGGGATTGTGAGCAATAACTGTGGCATATAATCCAGATGCCCTAGCCAATCGGCCTCTATCGCCAGTCTTTTCTTCAAGATTACAAACAATAGTACCTTCAGGCATTTGTCCAACAGGCATTACATTGCCAATGTGAAGAATAGCTGTAAAAATATATTAAAAATTTTATTACAATACTAATAGAAAAAAGTTTCACATAATATTTACAAAAATTTTACTAACAATAAATATTGTAAAATAATTCATTGATTTACACATTTTTAAAAGTTATATTTGAATATAATTATTTACCTTTTTTGCCACAGTACACAAATTGACCAGTGTACATTCCCTCAGGAGCAATGAACAATTCTTTACGTGTCTTAAACTTGTAAGGGTCTCGGAAGTGTACAACTGCCAAAGGTGCACCTCTACCTGGGTCGTGAATGATTTCCTAAAATATGATAAAAATTTTTAATTACGTACGTCAATATGTAAATTATGAGGTTTTTAAAATTTCACATGTTTTTTATTAAAAAATGCAGACAGAATAACAAATTTAATTGATGAGAAAGAAAACTAAAGCATCTATTGCAAACTTGTGTAACAAGTGGAAATGTTTATATCAAAACAAACGATCAACTTCTCAATATAGTGAGTTGACAACAAGCAAAAAATATTGGAAAATCAATTACAACATACCTTCACAACACCTTTGATGTATCCATGCCTCTCAGAGTAATCGAGAGAGCGGAGTTTCGGTGCTCCTTTCCTCTTCTTGGTGTGGGAGCGGAAAACAGATCCAGCTCCCTTACGCTGAGCACGAATTACACGACCCATGGCTCAGTCCTGGAAAAACAAATATCACTGTTTAACTAACAAATCAATCAAAATCACATCAAGTCGCGAGCAAAAGCAGAAAACGCGAGATCAACAATCGAGGCAACACAGTCATCAGTCCAGCTGACATAACCTCGCACTTAAAGGACTCGGAGTGCGGATGAGAATATTTTCGAGGATTACAAAAATATAAGGAAACCAGGATACAGCGGAGCTTGAGGATTGGATTTTTCTTTAGGTACACTTCGGATGGCGTTGATCTGGAAGCGATATTTACGGATTTTCAGCGAAAGATCGGAGGACGAACGTACCGAAAAAGCCAGCGGCAAAACAGAAAGGCTATTCTTGCCTCGTGCGCGATACCAACAGTTCACGCGAGACGCCATGACAGTCGCAACTGGTATCACTGACAACGCGGGAAAATATGAATTTGAAATTTTCAGTACGTTGTAGAATAGTATTTTTTAGTATAGATGCACAGTTAAATTTTTTTTTTTTAGAAAAAAGTTGTTAATTTTTTTAATTTAGTAATCTAAAATGTGCAAAAATAAATAAATGAATAATAAAAAGAAAAATAAGGCATAACTTAAAAAAGTAATAATTACAGCCAGAGTAAAAGCTAAATCAAATTTCTTTAAATTTTATTTCAAAGTCTTTTTTTATATTTTTATCTAAATACAATTTTTTGCCACAAAAATAAATGCATTCAATTTATTATTCGTTTATAAACAGTTCTTATTTTATTAATGACTCAAAAGAAATATTAAAAGGTATATACACAGGATAAATAACAGTAAAATTTCTGTACATTCAATTTAACAATAAAAAAAAAGGCTTGTATTATATACTCCGCGAACTGGATATTACCACTTAGATCTTAAGCAAAAATAAGGTCATAAGAATCATTATCACTGAATATAATACATTTGTCACACACATACTGACAGACAGACAGAGACAGAGAGCATTAAAAATCTCAGTTTTAGTCCAAATGATTTATGATTTTATAACTGCCTACTCTCAGGTAGATTTATGAAAGATTAGCGGAGTCAATTAAGCGCTGTAATTCCTCGCCAAACGCAAAGAATATCAGCAGCAACAGCGCACTGATTTTTCCTCTTGAAATCATCGAGAGGTAAACGACACATTTTGTCATATAGCACATTATACTTAAGCTATACCCTTTCAATTATCGTTTAGATACCAGATGTAGCTATACACTGCGGGAAATTCCCATTGAAAAAGAAAAAAAAATATCCGTATAGAGAGAGAGAGAGGGGCTGGCATTAGAAAGATCTAAAAAAAGCTCTCCAGTCTAAACTGGCGCGTCGTCTCGAGATCGGGTCTCTCCCCCAAACCCCACGATCTCAATGCGCGTGGTATGCGTGTACCACTATACCTACACTTGTCGGTAGCAGATTTTTAGATAGGCTAAAAAAGAAGAAGCGCGCATTTCTTGAGCAGCAATATCTATACTACGCGGGTGTATACACTCAATAGCTTATGACTCAAGGTCGTAATTAGAAATTGTGTGCATCACGGAGACAGGCACACCGAGCCCCCCGCTTTCAGTCCTTGCGCTATACCATTGTGTCCTAGACGCATACAGTACCTCTCCAGCGCGTATATCAGTATAGTCGTTCCGCCTACGCAAGAGCGTGCCGATATATTTTTTTTGGGCCCAAGTTTTTTTTCTCCCACTTAAGATATCTCTCTCTCTCTCTCTTTCTATCCTCTCCTCTTCCCACTCCTATAAAGTATATGTAGTGTAATAAGAAACGCTTGCTTTTTCATCAATGGCAATTCATGCGCGACATTATATCAGTAAGTACTTATAGGCAGAATTGAGCGAACTTTTTCTCGGGCATCGCATAGCGCTATAGCGCGCGCGATCGAGATAAGCGCCGGAGCAGTTCAAACAGTACACTCCCCGGGCGCCGCCACTCAAGAGAAGAGCATCATCAGCTACTGCTTTTCAAATTTACTGCGCGAGAAATATAAGTCATTTGCCATGACCAAGGGTGAGTAAAAAATATTCTACGATATTATTGAAGCTGTGCCAAAAATATACATCTATAAGTTATTCTGCATGCGAATTGGATTTACTATATAGTGTATTAGAGCTATATGTGTATATATAGCAAACCCGGAATTGCCGATTGGCTTCAAGCGCCTGCAGCTCTCTGTATATACATATACTATATATAGTGCAGAGTGGCCAAGTAATAGGTAATTGACGCGCCGGTAATAGCCTTTTAATACATATAGAGATTATAACTGGGAAGCAAGCGTTGTTTCGTTATATGGACTCCCTATCCCCGGATATCATCACCACCAATCCGTATACCATCATCAATTATCTGCTCGTAACAGCAGCAGCAACTATATAGGCATATATATACAAAGAGGGCAATTTTCATAGTGCCACCGATCCACGGGATGCCCTTGGCAAATGAACTTGCGCTCGTACCAAGGCTATGTGTACTATTGGCGTGACATACAAAGCCGGCTCTGTTCGTGAACCGCAGATATATTATATTATATTATATGATGATGATGATGCGGAAATATATATGTTTAGTGAATGTGTGAGTGTGTTTATATTATATGTTGGAAGATGTGAGGACAGACTTGAGTTGTTATTTGTATAAGTGTAAATGTCGCTGAAGCGTATCGATGATCTATGGCTTTGTTATTCAAGATAGATTTCTTACACTAAAATATATTTTTTTATTTTTTAATTTTAAAAAAGGAACTTCTTTTAATTTTGCTTTGCTTGCAAGTTAATTTTTATCAAAGCTTTTTTTAAAATTCTTTTTAGGCTTTATTTATAGAAACAGTCTTTACGCACTTGTAATATAGTTAACCAAATTTAAAGAGTATCTTTACTTGGGAAATATTAAAAAGAAAAAAAAAAAGAAGAATTTTATTGAATTCAAAGAAGCTTAAATATTTATATGCAAATTAGAAAAGTGAGTAGCGACAACATGTCGCCGAGAAAATCAACACCTGCGATAAAATAGACAAGCTTGCTAACATTTAAATTTTTTATCAAAATTAATCTCTTTTATTTACACTTGAAAATAATGCGCTAATTATGAAAAAAATTTCAAAGCATTATAAAGATTGTAAAGATAAAAGTGATAATTGTACGTGATGTATATCGCACTGTATTATTAAATTTATTTATTAATTACGTTCAATCAAAACCTATATAATAAATGATTAAACAATTTTACGACTTTTGGAAATACGACAAGATCTTGGAAATTTTTTGTTTGAATTATTATTACGTTAATTGAATAATTTGATAAGACTTTATAATATTAATAAGTAAAAAACAAATTTATAAAAGTCTATTCAGTACCAGTTATCATGTAGAATCAAGAATAACTATTGATTTTTGACGTTATCTCTCCCATTTTATCTGCTAATTAAAACTCCAATGTACATACATTATATTCCTACAGATTAGCTATTAGTAAATAATTAGTTATATCATAAAATAAAAATAATTACCAAAAAGACTTGGAAAACTTATTTAGTCCACATTGAAAAAAAAAAAAGTTAAAATGTATGTGTATTTCTTTTTTCCAGGAAAAGACGACGTAATCTCTTGCAGAGCCGTATTATGGATACTGGTATTTTGGGGTTTTGGTGTAAACTATATGCTGCGAAACAACTTAAACCTTGCAATCGTGGGTATGGTGATACCCCCTGAAACATCCGCTGCAGCATCCCAATGTTCGCCACATTCACTCGTAAACAACACTCAAGTCAAAATACTTCAGTTGGAAAATTCAACTACAACCACTAAAACTACAACAACTACTACAGTAACAATAAAAACTCCAATTAACTTACTCAACATCACCAGTCCAAGTAGCATCGAAACGGTAAGGAGCACCAAGTTTATTATAAAGAGCGATAAAAGGGATGGAAAGCGAATTGCTGATATTCATCTTTATATAGTAAACGTTTACTTACCTTACTGACACGTTGAGCGATCGAAGACAATACTTGTTTCGGGTATCTTTTGAATTTGAATTTACATGCGCCTCCGCAACAATATATCTTAATATAGTTTATAGTTGAGTTGTACATACATATGTCTTATTTTGAAGTAGCTGATTGGAAAGAATCGCAAATCACCGGTAGATGGAAGCTGCACGCCTAGCTTCTTCGAAAATAATAGTCTTGTGCATTTGTAAGATCTCGAACTGTATAAAATATAACTCTCTTATTAGTCATAATTTTTTTTAACTGTTCCTTTTTAAATTAAATTATATGAGCAAGTGCCCTTTTTACTTAAATTTTTCCATTATTACACAATATATATCAATGGCGTTAGAGTTATTCTTATCACCAGATTGATATATGGTCTGCAATAGCTTAGTCTGTTGAGTGCCGGTTTTGAAATCTATAAGTCGTAGGTTCGATTCCTGGCCGCTATCAACTGAGCGCGCGGGGCACTTATATTCCGAAATACATTTAAATAGAGTGTCACAATGGAAAAAATATCTAAATATCTTCAGTATTTTACATCTTATTGTCAGATTAATTTAAAAAAAAGTATTATAAATTTTTCAATTACAAACTGAATAAAAAAAGTTCAATATTTTATTTTTTTTCGTTTTTGTGCTTTCTATAATGTATATAACATAAGACTTAAAGAGATCTAGATGGCTTAGATGGTAGCGTGACGGTTTCGAAATCCATAAGTAGTGGGTTCGATTCCTGGCGACCGTCGACTGAGTCTTCTTACGTATAATGAAATACGCGTAGTAAAGCGTCAAAAAGATTTTTCTTACCGTGTACCATTACATAGATGACATTTTACCGCATCCTTGTGCGTCAGTTGGTGTTGCTCCATATTAAATTTTTTTTTTAAAAGGATGCCCACAATTGGGGCATACATATGGGCGCAATTAGAAAGCGCAACCGTCTAGAGTGCGGGAGGTCGTCGGTTCAATCCCGACCCGGGCCATGTTTTTTCATTCGTTGAGAAAGTCATTTTTTTCAATTTTTCTTTAATTTATAATTGATATGATGAATTTTAAAGATCTCTTCCAGTATATCTACCTTAAAAAATGAGATGCTGAATCTAGTAGAAAAATCTCTCGATTTTCACAATCCACATACCCGTGGAGTATTTCAAGAAAGAAAAATTGAAAAATTATCGTTCTCGATAATTTAATAATTATTAAATAATTAATTATTTTAATATTATTAGCTCAGCAACACCGATTAAACATAGAATAATACATAATAATTATTTTTAGTGTTATTAATTTATTTATGGAGAAGTAAAAAAATAATGAGAACGAAGCAAGTTGTAAAAAAAGACAAAATATTAAATAGTAATTAAAAAAACTGAAATTAAAAAAATATATGCACGGAGTAATGTTTAATGCAGATCAAGGAAAGGGATAAGAGTAAAATTAGGTATGACACGACCATTACCTCGCAGCAAACAACTTAATGTAAAATGCAAGAAAAAGCACAAGAAAAAACTCGAATAAATAACAAGACATAACTTGATAATTTTGCTGCTCTGTTCATAAAGTTGATCATTATGTGGTCCAATATTTACGATTTTGTATTTCGAATTTATACGCAGAGCAGCAATATGCTAATAATATTTATTTTGATTAGGAGAGAGAAAAAACTTTGCCGTCTCGCTACCAATGGAACGAGTACCAGCAAGGTTTGGCAATGGCCGCTTATTATTGGCTGCACTGGATACTGCAGTTACCAGGTGGCCTGCTCGCCCGCAAATACGGTACCAAGATCGTCTTTGGTCTCGGTAACGTGTTGGTTGCATTTCTTGGATTTCTTATACCTTTCGCTACTCACTACAGTCTTAATGCGCTTATATTTATTCGCGCACTTCAAGGATTGATTTCTGTGAGTTACGCCTGTTTTATGAATTTTTCAACTGCTTCATTTGATTTTACGATAATTTCGATAATTTTATTTACTTTATTTTTTTTTTAACGAGTACAGGGAGTAGTCTGGCCTTCCATGCATGACATGACGGCAAAGTGGATACCACCAAATGAGCGCAGTCGCTTTGTCAGCTCGTATCTGGGTGAGATACATCGGTGAAACTCTAAGTTGGCCATTTAATTAATATTATTTTTTTTTTTTTAATCATACAATTTCTAGTACGCGTTTGCATGAAGACTAAAATTTTTGCGCAGGTAGTTCAGTGGGTGCAGCAATCACCTATCCCTTGTGTGCCTTTATCATCGATGTTTACAACTGGGAGGCGGTGTTTTACATCACATCCGTCATTGGGATTGTCTGGTAAAATAATTTTATTTTTGAGCAATTAAAAACTCATTAAACATATAATTACAAATTATTAAAAGACGCACATATGACTTTATAGGTACATCTTTTGGTTGATACTGGTTTACGACTCGCCGCGTAACCACCCCCGCATATCCGAAGAAGAAAAGACCTATATTGTCAAGAGTTTGACGGATCCGAATAAAGCGAAGGATGAAGCATCGGGGAAAAAGGTGCCTTGGAGGATGATCTTGACGTCGGGACCATTTTGGGTGACCATAATCGCTCATTGGGGTGGTGTTTGGGGTTTCATGACTTTTATGACGCAGGCGCCCTCGTATTTTAATTACGTCCAGGGCTGGGATATAAAATCGGTAAGATTAACATTTTAAATTTAGGTATTTATTTTTTTTATTAGCTAATCAAATACTACGAGAATTTTCAGTTTATTCTTAAAAACTTGTTAAGGCAAAAAAATTAAAAACACTAATTATAACGTAGGATGTACATCTTTCAGACAGGTTTATTATCAGGTTCACCACACGTAGCACGTATGATATTCTCATACGGTTTTTCAGTATTGAGTGACTGGCTATTGCGCAGCAAACGTCTGAGCTTGACCGGAGTACGGAAATTTGCGAACCTTGTGTGCGCGGGTGGACAAGCAGTATTGGCCATAGGCTTGAGTTTGAGCGGCTGCGAGCCTGGACTCGCGATATTTTTCATGATAGCGGGTACGGCGATAAACGGTGCAGTTTCCGCGGGTACCATACCCGCCTTTGTCGATCTCAGTCCGAATTACGCTAGCGTACTCTTTGGCTTTTGTAATCTCATCACCTCACCGGCAGGATTTATTTCGCCACTTGTTGTCGGATTGCTCACCAAAAATAATGTCAGTATACAGCTATATTTATGTATATGCACAAAGCTGCTTACATTAGTTGTTGTTTTTTTTTTTTTTTAATAAAAAAGCGAAATTTGATGGATTTTTATTTTTAGCAAACGATCGGTCAATGGCGACTGGTATTTCTCATATCCGCGGCAAATCTAACCGCGAGCTGCGTGGTACACTTGATCTGGGGTACAGCTAAGGAGCAGCCTTGGAATAATTACGTTAAGAGCCCGAAGAATGTAGAGGAAGTATACGAGATTGAAAGTCTGCTTAACAAGGATAAACCACAACAAAAAAAGGAAGAGGAGGAAGCGAATGGAGAAAAAATCGCGCAGGAAAAGGTTGATGAGAAGTAGGAGCAAGTGATTTTTTAAAGGATTGAACGATGACGATGCGCGTATGCTGATATTTTTATGATAAGCGAATATAATTCAAACTTTTTGTTTTTTTGGAAATACGAGATTTGTTGTATAGTTTATTGTTGTAAATAATTTTATTATACATATAGTAATACACGTGTATATCTTCGTTATCAAATGATCGAATTAAAGACATGAATGTTGACTTTGTTCTTTTAATATAACTGTTGAACATAAAAGAGACGTGGTATTTTTTTTATATTTATAGACCATTTTTATAACCTTTTAATTGAGATTTTATTATTTTCAATTTTGATTGTAATTATGCTTATTAATTTTATTTTAATGATTTGAAAAAAAATAAATGAGTACGCCCGCGATCACGATTGTAAAGAATGCAAAAGACAGCTTGAAAAGCTTATGAAAAAAGTGAAAAGAGAAATAATAAAGGTATGTTTTAATAATTTTATAATAACGATATATATCGCTTTCTCGAATAATAATTTTTAGGCTGATAAATTAATTCAAAAAAAAGTATTTTAAATTTTTCAATTACAAATTAGCAAAAAAGTTCAATATTTTATTTTTTTTCATTTTTGTGCTTTCTATAATATATAACATAAGACTTAGAGAGGTCTAGATGGCTTAGATGGTAGCGTGACGGTTTCGGAATCCATAAGTAGTGGGTTCGATTCCTGGCCACCGTCGACTGAGTCTTCTTACTTACCTATAATGAAATACGCGTAGTAAAGCGTCAAAAAAATTTTCTAATTAAAAATTTTTAAAGATCTTTAACTTAAAAAATTGCTATTGTTCTTCATTAAAATTAAATCAAAATAAACTAATTAGATTTGTTATTTTTTTTTCTCAAGTCTTTCCTTAATTATCTACAGTATTTCACATCTTATTGTCAGATTAATTAAAAAAAAAGTATTTTAAATTTTTCAATTACAAACTGAATAAAAAAAGTTCAATATCTTATTTCTTTTCGTTTTTGTGCTTTCTATAATGTATAACATCAGATTTAAAGAGGTCTAGATGGCTTAGTTGGTAGCGTGACGGTTTCGGAATCCACATGTAGTGGGTTCGATTTCTGGCGACCGTCGACTGAGTCTTCTTACGTACCTATAATGAAATACGCGTAGTAAAGCGTCAAAAAGATTTTATAAAGAAAATAATTTATCACGAACTAAATCTATTAAAATAAAGTTTCAAAATAATTGATTTTTTTTAAATTTTGTTTAATATTCATATTGCTTATGAAATTTAAAGACGCGATGAATGATATTTTCACTTAAAAATTTATACGAAAAGCAGTGATTTATGAAATATTTAAATAAATATACGTTTATACTTGATTTATACTGAGGCATTAATATTCTAATTTTTTTTTAATCTTTCAATCGTGCAACAACAGCAAGCCAGGCATACGTTAAAAAAATCAAAGTCAACTGTCCAATTTCACCAAGGATACAAATTTAGTGAAGCGTATAAATTTAAAAGAACGAAATAAGGAAAATATAAAAGTCTTTAATTAAAAATTGATGACCTTTTGTTTAGGACAGAGAGGAAAGGTCGACGATTCGCTACCAATGGAATGAGTACCACTACCAGAAGGGTCTGACAATGTCCACTTTTTCAATATAAAATAGTTCAAAATGAAAGAAACGTGGTACTTTTTTATTTTTAGTGTAAACAAATTATAGATAATTTTTATAACCTTTTAATTGAGATTTTATTATTTTCAATTTTGATTGTAATTATGATTATTAATTTTATTTTAATGATTTGAAAAAAAAATGAGTACGCCCGATCACGATTGTAAAGAATGCAAAAGACAGCTTGAAAAGCTTATGAAAAAAGTAAAAAGAGAAATAATAAAGGTATGTTTTAATAAATTTTATAATAACGATATATCTTACTTTCTCAAATAATAATTTTTAGGCTGATAAATTAATTCAAAATTCTGATAAAGCAAACAAAGGTCCAATATTTCACGAGCCCACAAAAGAAGAAAAAAAGCAAATTCTAGATGTAATTAAACGTAATTCAAGTGCATGCTGCGAATTATTAAAAGAATTGACAAAGCATAGGACAGAAGTCAAATACTTGGAATGCGCTTTTAACAAGCTCATGACGAAATTTGAAAAATTAAAAACAATCCGAGAAAATCAATTGGAACAGGTTGATCCAAAAATCATCAAAACAATAATTTACTTAATTAATTATTAAATTGCAAATGTTGTTGTTGTTGTTGTAGGTTAAAAATATCCATTATTACGTGCACAGCGAGCTAGCGCCAAAAATAAAAGTTGAAGCTGCTAAAGCAGCTTGCCCGAAAGATAACTGTGACTTTTATAAAAGCGAAAATGAAAAATTTGAAAAAACATTCGAAGAAATCACATCACAATCCGCGGCTTTTCTCAAAGAATATAATCGCGAGAACGAAAAGTTGATCGAAAATGCAAAACGTATCCAGGAGGAGGACAAACAAGATAACATGTTATTTAGCTGCGTAGTTAAATGCATTCGTCGGGCGTACAATATCAGAGCAAACATTGAAGGCAGACCGGCAAATGTAAGCCTTTTTATTGAGATAAAAATCGCTAAATTTAAATAATTTTTTTTAGTTTGTAGACGCAGTATTTTCCAATTATCAAGATGACAACTGATGATTCGGGATTTAATATGATATTGCTGGACAGTGGAAGGAGTATGTTAAAATCTAAAATAATTGAAAATTAATTTGATTTCACTGAACGTTTATTAAAGAACAGACTTTTTGTCATTTCGTACAGATTTTCGTCGTACAAAGACACGCGCAATTGCGAGGACTCGTTCGACAGCAATAAATAATATAAGATAAAATGTATAAATATTTTTTTTTTTTTTTTGGAATACATAACAGCGATATATTATTATGTCATTTATATATTTATACGTATATATGTCTCGACGAGTGTAATCTTCTCTAGAAAATAGCTTGCTTGACACGCTTGCGGTCAAGCTTCCTGCTCTTGTCCATACTCTATTTTTTTTGTATCCTCTGTTGCCTAAGCTCGGCTACTACTTTTGATTAAGGTACGTCGTCGGTAAATGGACCGTATTTATACGCCTAAAACCGAATGAGTTGCAAGGACGTTATATGGCGTTTTAAAACGCTATGGCTCTTTACTTTGTTCAAGAGACAATCATAACGCTTTTAAAAATGTTTCAATGTTATCTTTGATTTTGAACTATTAAAAAAAATTTTGAGAAAAAATTTTGTGAGGGTTGTCTACTTTTTAAATTAAAAAAATGATTAATTGAAAAATGTTTCATTAATAATTTTAAAGAAAAGCTGTTGTGATTTTTTGGGTAAGCTTAGTATCAATAAGATTTTCAAGTTTTGAAAAAGTACAAAAAATGTGCTTATCAAAAATTCCTAAAAATATGATAAAGTACCAAAACTGATCTTAATTACAATCGCACTTGACGTTAATCAATTATTTTTATTATTTTTATTAAAATTCAAATTCACGTATGTACAACTAAATATTAGCAGTCCTTGGAACATACAGTCGGTGGCTAAGCGACTAGATTGCGCAGCTTAATGCACAAGAAACTTTATTATCAAATAACTCTATATAAGTTACTGAAATTTGGCCTAAGCTTACAAGTGCTCTATGAGAACACGGGATCTTTGGAACTGTGCGTTCTACATCATATATAATGTGTACGATTTATCAACGATAGCGTCGACGCCACTTGTAATTTTTTAAGATCTGAACGATAATTCGATAAGTCTGATTGTACGTTTTAAGCATTATTTATTTTGTCATAAATGAAGGAAGCAACACTTGAATAATAATATGCAAAGATTAAAATGTTTTAATGCAGAAATTAATAAGTGCTTTAATAACGAGAATTAAAATTTGTGGCTGATAAGCGATTTAGAGCGAAAAAGCTTTTAAACTAGTCATTATATAATAAACGCATTTTTAACGACTTTTTTTAGGAATGCATAGAAAGTATTAAATATACATTGTATATTAAGCGCAATAAATTATGCATAAACTATTATTATTTAAATACATATTAAGTTTAAATATTAAATAAATTAATTTAATTTTACCGGGATAGCAAGTAAATGCTATGTGATTATCACATTCTATGACCCGGGTAAATAACGAGTAACAAGCGAGGATCGATGAATGTTGAGAAGTTTCTAAATCACCTGCGCTTAACTCTTTATCCGGTGAAACATCTTATGCTAAGTTTATTTTTTAAACATTTCAGAATCTTAATTGGAATGTTATCATAAATACTAATATAATACTAAAAACATTCTATAAAAGACTCTGCAATTTTCGGCACCGATTCGAAATACTGAAGGACGTGTTGTATTGATGAGTGTCGCGTAAAAATAACGTACAATTACAAGCATACATTTTGATATACAAATGCAATAAGTTTCACATTATACTCAATGGGAACATCAATCATATTCACTTGTATAAATATAAAATATGAACTTCGATACAAAGTCAGTACAAACAACAAATGTCACAAGCGTATTACAAAAGTACAAAAAAAAAATTGTAAAAACACTTTCAAACTAATATCTTACCAGATAAAAAGTTAAGAAGACAAATTTTTGTCTAATAGATTTACGCGTCTTTTGTTTTATCATAGAAGATAAATTCGTATTTACATCTAGATTTGCAATACAATAAGAAGAAAAATGTTTTATGATCTACATAATTACTGACAGCACAGCTGTCATATTTTTAAATGAAGGTTTCGATCTCACTTTTATATTTCATTTTAAATTTGTTAAAACTAATTTTGATTAAGTTTTGATTACTTTTTTTGATTGATTTCCATTTCCTACTCTTAATAGGTAACATAACAATAAATATCGAAAATCTAAAAATCTCCGAAAAAGTTATTAGCTTAAAAAAAGTAAAATAATTCAAAAGAGTCTTAAATATAATTTAAGGTAAAATTCAGACCGAACCTCCGATATCTATTTCGAAAATTTCGAACGCTACCATCCACTCAAAGGAGCGTACTTCTGACTGTCTAGTTATAGACGGATTATTTTTTGCAAGGTGAAGGTGGATCCATAGCGCAAATCATGGCCTTTACAACACTGGCAGCAGCAAGAGCGGCGTATGGTTGCCATTCTTTGCCACGTGAGCCGTCCTTGTAATCCGCTATGCCTCGTACCACCGCAAAGCTGTCACGACAATTACCGAGGATACTATCAACGACTGCGTCCATCTCGGCATCGAAAGCTAGCACTCCAAAACGGCTAGAAAACTTTTGGCGTAGTTGATCATCGCGAGAGACGCGTCGACCTGAAGCTACCGGTGCCAGGTGGATTTGTGGACAGCCGTCATTTCTGCGGGTTAAAAAAGGCGTTAAATATTAAATATAGTGTCTAATTATTTTTAATTTCCAATAGAATAAATTTACCTCGCATAGGTGGCATCCCCTTTTGGTGCGCTGGGATGTGCGACTTCGATTACATCCCTTTCACCGATATTCATGTATAACTTGTCAGACTCAACTGGTGGAGCTTCAAAGTTGTGCTCAGACTGCTTGGCTAAATTTTTTAGACCCTCGCGCATAAAACTCTGCCAAGGCGGATTTAGACCTTCACTGGCATTTACCTGCAAAGAATAAAAGTTTTAATAAATAAAAAAATTTTTAAAAAAAATCAAGTATATCAATTTTGATATTTTAAATCACCTGTTTTTTAAGATTCGTGGCAATATCTTGCAGGCCAAGATTTGATGGACAGTACTCCTTGGTTTCGAAGTGATAACTACCGTCATCGTGGAGCTTTGCACTTTCGCAGTACATGTAGACAAATTTGTTATTGAGTCGCGTGGGATAAGAAACGACAACGTCACCGAGACGCACATGCTTTCTGTAGTCGGTGTAGTGGGGTACGCCTCCGCCTACACCCACTAGGAAAACGTAGTCAACTTTCTGGAATGTCCCCAAGAGCCGGGTAGTCGTATTGCCTGCAGCAGTCATGGCCTCGCGAGTGTGTCCCACCGTAGGTAGCTTTGTACAAACGATGCGGTGTGCTCCAATGTCGCCCAGCGTGTATACATTGGACTCGCCTAGGAAAAAACAAGATTCAGTTAGAGACGAGCTAAGAGTATAAACTAAAAGAGCACACTCAATGGACTGTTTTTTTTCTCGATGTTTTTATTCGAGCGATGATTCAGCTTGATGAATATGTCTCACAAATTGGCATTTTTTCCGTCACCACATAGTGCAGATTAGCTGCACGTACCCAAAAGCATCTAACACGCTATGGACAGTAATTTTATTTTTAAAATAAGATTTGATTATTTAAAGTATATCATTTTTATTTTAATAACATAAATTTTTTGTAAATCAAATCTTATTTAAAAAATAATCACAATAAGCAGTTTTTCATTCGAAACACGTTTAAATGAGCTTAATCCCACAATTTATGCGCTTCTTCGTAAAAAAAAGCTAATAAGGCAATAAACACAGCAATAAAGTGGACGTATATCACGTAAGCAGTGAGCGACGAAAAATCACGAGACACACGTCATCTCGCGATGCATATAACTTTACCGAAACGAACACGCCGAGTCACACGTGGGTGTTTCGTAGTTGCATTGGGAGAATTGTTCGTTGAGGCATCTGCATCGCTTTCACTTCCTAAAGATTAACGCCAACACAGGCGTCGTGTCATCGATAGATATAAATTTTAAAGATCAGAATTTGCTCAGAGTGTTAATACATATATCAAGTTTTAGCACGTTATATATGTAATATAAATATATCGTGTTACAGACTGAATGAAGCTTTCATTAATCTCAGTTGCGAAATGTTATCTCGGTTAATTATATTCAATTGATAGCGTTATTCGTTTACTCACCCACGGTATTGTATCGCACAAAAGTTTCTTTGTTTTCGATCATCGAATCGACCGCAAGCTTTTCGCAGTACTGGGCCGTAATTATAGCTATGGTCGGCTGCTTTGCGCTCGCCATCGTCGGCATTTGTTTGACGACCTACAAAGGAAATAGTCAATCAAGCTAAAGTTTCTCCTTAGCCTGCAAAAATACGATACAAAAATCTCATTGTTATTACTTGGATCTGAACGTCTTGGTGTACGACTCTCGTGAAAGCCCCGTTATCCATTGCAACGACCAGGCCTTTCTTCTGCAGCTCGACCAATTTTTCCGCCACGGAATCAGCGTCCCAGCCATGATCCCTAATTATAGATTTATTATAACAATGATATTGGAAATAAAAATTATTTTTTTAATTATAATTACTAACTCGGCTAGATCCTGTATTGTTAATGGATTTGGATAAGCAGATTCGATTAATTCTAAAATTTTTTCTGCAGTCAATTCAATAACTTGAGCACCTCCCAATGTAGTTTCATCAGCGGATACTAAAATTTTTGTAAAATATGATACATTAAAATTTTTTTAGTGCCACTTAAATAAAGTATAATTCACGTATTTATTAGCTATTTTTAGCGCGTTTAAATTCCAGCTGTATCATTTTGACAGGCTTATCAGGTGACTAATAAAAAATGTGATTTTTAAATTAAATTAAATCTTACAATAATTAAATTTGTGTCAATAAAAATTTAAGCTTGTAGAAAAATGTAATTTAAAATAAATAATCAATTCTTTCAAATTAAATTCAAAATAATCTGCGAATAGATAAACAGTATATGCGATTTGAACATTTGCATATGACCTATATATTTAAAATGCATATCTTAGGTCTACTGTTTGATCAATAATGTTACAGTAACTTCATCAATATTCTATTCTTGCACGACTTAAAAAGTCTTAGATACACTTCCTATAAAAATAAGTAATTTATAATCCTAATATTTAAAGTATACTTACATGGTCTAACTGGAAGTTCTACTTGTTCTTCAATTTGTTTCAACTCTACTTCAACACGCTCAATAGGAGGATATTTAATCTGTACTAATTTCATAATTTTTTTAATGAATCCTACATAGTCTGCAATGAATAATAAAAATTTTCCTCTTATGTAAACATTGAAAACATATTAAAATTTATGCTAATATTCATGAGTCACTTACCTCTTGGAAACTCCTGAGGACTGACCAATTCTCTAAAAAATTCTTGAGCCACTGTAGGTCGAGATTCAGCTGACAAAGTATCAATAAACCAAAAATTTAAAGTCCTTTGTTCCTGTGTATGCTTGCCACTTTGTGCGCTAACTAAGAATACTTTAAATTGTAAAGATAAATGTGGTGGCTTTGTAACATCATTATTCGCTAAAAGATCAATGAAAAGGATTAGAAATAGTATTAAGCCAATAGAGTAATAAAAAAAAAAATAGTTGATATAAAAATGAGATTTACCAGTCATCTGCTTATTAATAACAATGCCTTTATGATCACCGCCAGCCACATGAACATCATTTTGATTCCCATTGGCAATAGGTTCAACAGCCTTCTTCCTCTCAATTATGAGCGTCGTAGAGTTAGCGGTCTTACACTTGGGCGTCATGATAATTTGCTCAGCTGTAGGGTGTGAGAAAAAAAAGAAGAAGAACAAAGAATAAAAAGAGCCGGCGTTAATCAAATCAGTAATAAGTAAGTTCATACAACTCGGAGTAGCAGCCGCGCGCGCGCGCGCGTAATAGTCGGCAATCGTACACACATATCATACATACAAATATCAACATGCACATATGAGTAAGTATAAACGCGAGGGGCAAGGCCGGGTCCAATGCAAGACCGTGACTAAGCTAGCAGCCGCGCCTGACATGGTAAAAGCCAAGGCTGATGATGATATAGCCACGCGAGTGCGTGTATCGAGTTTTCCTGACAGAAAATCTATCGGGCAGACGATAAGCTCAATGCCAAAGATAACACGCGAAAGGGAAAGCCTCGAAAAAAGTCATTCCCGCGCTCTCTTTTTACTACTCACCCATTTTTGTTGTCGGCGGCCCTTAGGGGCCTTGCCTCGCCAAGAAAGAAGTCTTAAAAAGGGAGTTTATGTTCTGACGATGTAACAAAGGGCTGCTGCTGTAGGTATAGGGCCAAAAAGGTGCGTAGTTATAATCTGCAGCTGCTGCTGCTGCTGCTACTGTTGCTTTTGATGCAGGCGAGTAGGAGCATCGCTCCGCTGTAATATGCTGCAGGCGCGAAGAATCGACGGAGTTTACTGCGGCGCGTCTATGCTTCTACTACCTGCCAAACGGAGCAGAAAGCGCAGAGCAGCAGCGTGCGCCAGCCAGCCAGCCAGACCAGAGAGCACCGCTCCCCTACTCCCACATATATATGCAGCAACATAGGAATACGCGACGGCGTGTTATGTGTTCTGTACGATGTTTTGCGCGCGCGAGTCGACTCCAGAGACATCTGCGCTTTATTGCGTTAAATTTTTTTGGTGATGAGGGGGGATCGATGATCCGGGGGTGAAGAAAGAAGAAGCGCGCGTTTGACTGCTGCGGATGAAATGATATTAAATATGCGCGCGAGAACAGAGAAAACGAGTCTGTCTGACGTAGACTCGCCAGCCTGCGATGATTATACATACACACTCACACAAACTATATAGGTATGGCAATGAGAGCCGATCTCTTTTTTAATTTTTTTTTATTTATCCATCCGATAGCGGTCTTTATTTGCGCGGATGATTCAGCCCGGTAAAAATAGAGGGGTATGTACATAAGCTTTCTGGACGCGGAGGACGATCCGCGGACATTGAGTGTGTCTGTATCTGTTTTTTTTCTTTTTTTCTTTATTCTTTTTCGTTTGTCTCGAATTTTCCGTCAAGCTAACAAATTTATTAAATGATCGGTAAGAGAGACTTATAATCGGTTTAAATGTTTATTGCTTGAAAACAATTCACTGCTATTGCTTTAGATTTTTTATTTATTGATATATCTTAGGTATATTGAACATGTGTATTTTTATTTTTTTATAAATGTGAAATCACACAATATTATTTACGTTTTTTCCAATTTCAATGATCTGAATGACGATAGTTGAATGTTGTAGAAATAATCGATTTTTAAAGTCAGATAACAACTTTAATGTTACATCATCACCTTTTTAAACACACATGTATAAAAACATTTTAAAAACACATCGTATTTTATCAACGATTCGATGATTCTCGCAATGTTATATTCTTCTTATAGCACGTGTGTCAATGTGGCAGTCGCAAAACTAAAGAAAAAAACCAAAAAAAAAAAAATTGATATCACGTAGAAAATCATCGGCAAGATAAGAGAAAGAGTCAAGGCACATAGATAATAACTATTACGCTATAGCTTTGTATCATAATAGCAAAAAAAAAAGTAATAAAAAATAACTTTTAATCTTACGCAAGTCTAAGCAATGCTAACAAAAGGTTACGGTTATCTCATATATATCGATAAGCGACCGGATATTAAAGTAAGAGCTGAAGATCGATGACCTATTCGCGAAATCGCGAGAGACAGAGAGATTCTACGCGAAATTGCAATTGACAAGTGTCGACGACACTGCTCCCTCTCTCGAGTAAATTCAATTAACCAGACTTCTTATTTCATTACGTATATTATATCAATTTCGTCTCTCGCAGCAAATCGTATAAATTTCATACGTATAAATGATGATTATATTAAGGATAATTGTATTGGCACTTGTTAAAGATCCATTATACTTCTTTCTTTTTTTTTTTGCACACGAGAGAGAAAGCCTCTTCACTCGGTGCTAATTGGCTGTCCATTTCTCCGAAGCACGCGATATTTTTATATACTCTCGAGTGAGTTAAGGAATTGAGGAAGGAGGCTTGAAAATGAATTTTCTAATTACTTTTAATTCGATTAATGGAGTTTTTATTTATTTTTTTTATTTTTAGACGCGTGAATTTAAGCTTTGGAAAAAAGTATATTGGACATCGGAAATAGCAAAACTGCTGACATCGCATGATTATATATTGTCAAAAGATTAAATTTCGTTTTCATTTTATGTGCCTTAATTTTAAATCTCCTCGCAGAAAAATATACATAAGTTATAGTTTGATAATCCCCGTTAATGAGGTCACTTTTTTTTCTCGAAAAACATCGTCAAGAATAAAATTTTGTAGAGACGCGATAATATATGTATATTTAAATATCAGAAAAAGAGAGAGAGAGAGAAAAAGTCTAAAACTATATGTGTACCTCATTAGCATTATTTTATCACGTGGTTATATATGTGTAGTAGTTATAATGTAAGCGCATGATGTAAGCGACGAGATGAGGTCATGCTTATAGAAACGAGTAGCTTGAAATAAACTTTATTATAGAAAAATACATATGTAAAAAGTTCAATAAATTGTGCGTCGCGTATATCGATTATAATTTATATATTTTATGTCACTTAATAATAATGTTGCGTATGTCTGGCTTTTAACCTTATACTTATACTTATATTATGTATAAGAGAACTCAATTACTATAATAATCACGCCTTTGTTTTACGAAATAAATTCATTGATATGATTATCAATCAACTAAACTGCGCACTTCATCTATTTTAACTTTGATTTTATTTAAACTTTTGAATTATAAATAAAACAATTAATATAAATGCAAAATTTCAAAAATAAATATATGTAAATCTACTAAAATTGAAATAAAAAGCATTTAAAAGTATAAGCCAAAATGAAAAAAAAATATTATAAATTACAAAACTCCAGTTTACGATTAGAACATCGCGGTAGCAATGACGACTACATCAACATATATCCAATTATATCCGGGCACGTATATACACAGACACATCTCTCTGAGCTAACGTAATTTACACATAAAGTCGATAAGCAATTTCCTCACATCAGGCACTTAATCGGTTAAATTTAATTAGCGAATGGAGCTAGACGAGGCTTACTTCTTGCACACCCTCACCAACAACATCCCCTATAGTAAATATATATATAAAATACACCGTATACCATAATTATTGAGTAAACTTTCTCTCTTTTTTACACATACACATACACACATCTCGAAACTCTTTTGTCACTAAAACAAAAAAATAATAAGAAACCTTATTCAGAACTCGCGCGACGACGATTTGGCCGACGTCGTAATTGCGATAAGCTGGTATATATAATGCCGCGATAATCCAAAGCTTAGTGTAAAATCTTTTCCACGCTGCTTTGATAATCAGGCTATAGGAAAATCCAGGCGTGATTAGACAGCACGCGCGTGGCTCTCTTTCTCTCCTCTTATCTTTCATGATAAATATATCTATAAGGAGCGTCTAGAGAAATCATTCGACAAGGGCTTGGCCGAAACTGTTCCTTCGAAATCCCGTGTGGTAAACAGATAATGTTGTGGCTCAATACTGGCTTATAACAAATATACCTAATATGTTTTTTTAATATGAAAAAAACAAGTTTACGCCATTTCAATGTTGTGTGTATATCTGTGCGTCAAACTATGCGGTGTGTTGTCATATAGATCGTGTGAGGTTTTGAATCTGTTGTTTTTATTGTGTTGCACGTTAAATTATTGTTTGTACATCGTTTATGGATTACATAGACTTCGTGTTATTATTCTTTATGATGTGTTTTGTATATATAAAATGACTTGAAATGATTTTTACACTTATATGCGAATAAATTATCATAACGCCGTTTTGTACGTGTTCAATCATTTTTAATGCCTTTTTATGGAAGTCGAGAGAGATTTAATGAACTCAATTTATTCGTCACTATATATGAATGACTCTGCAGTCGCTTCTTCTTCTTCTCCTTTTTCTTTATGATTATAAATTACTGTTTATAATTATACGTGCGTATTTAATTTATGATGTCAATACATAATTGTCGCAGACTTTGTTACCAATTTATGAAAGACAAAAGCACATTTTTTTTAATTTCATTAAAATATAATTGCTGCTTTGTAAAATTTCTCAAAGATTATAATTATTAATCTTTTATAAAAAGGTTATTGTCAATATGAATCTTCAGATTAATATATCAACCTTACGATAAATGAAAGTGCCTCAAAAACTCCAAAGTACATCAAAGCCACAAAAAAAATGAAAAAAACAAAAAATTGGCAATACGCCCGAGTTACTCCGGTTAAATCGATAACATAGCTCGCAACGCAATCGGAGTTCAAATTCCAGTGAAATTGCGCAGGTACAATGGTCTTCCCCGATTCGATCGGCAGTATGTATTATATTGCACTGACGCATATATATTATAGGATCACGATAAAGCCATACAACCACGACAGAATACAATAGAAAAAAAGTTTTCTGTATCAGCTTGTCGAGTCGAGTACGTCGAGATCGCAATTATAAAGTTCAAAGATCGCGGCAAAACTTCGAGATTACTTATTGCTTGTAGCAACTTCATTAATTACTACTCTCTCTTTCTTTATATCTTTTTTTTTGTCTTTTTCTCTTTAAAGAGTTAGTGATCGATCGAAGAAGCGTGGCGCCGTTTACGAGGACTTCTCTTTATGTACGAGTACATATCGAGGATATCTATGGCCTTCCAACTATGCCAGATAGACAAGGACGTGTTTGAGAACAATCGTAGTCATGCGGTATTTTTTGCCGTTGTAGTATGCGTCTGCAGGAGGTCGCAAACTTTTTTTTTTTTTTGTTGATTGACTCGTCGAGCGTGTTAACTACTTTTGTAAGATAGTTTATTCTCATTTTTTAGATGTGTGTTTGAAAAAAATTAGATTTGTGTTTTAAACTTAATTTTTTACAAGAAGAATGCAATATATTTTATTACACCTATAATATTTATATTTTACATACTTTGAAAATGTTTTTTAATTTACACGAGTTCTTAATCTGAATTTTTTTTTCAAATATATTCTACATGGTTTATGACAGTAATTTCAAATAATCATAAAAAACTGAAAATGAAGCATATTAAAAAATTTTGTGTCAGGGTAAAATATAAAATATAGAATCGCGAATGTATAACATAAATGAATATCTACTAAAGTTCCCCAGTTCTAAATGTATAGTTAAGAAGTGCGAGCAAATTTATCGCTCTTTAAATTTATTTAATCTTTTCTATAACTGTTCTATTTTAAGAAAATGTTTCGTACTATACTTCAATTGAGAAATAATGTATTGATCAAGTTAAAAAAGATTATAAAAAAAAAAATTATGCTACGTCTGCACAATGTCTAACCACCCGCACGTGAGATAAATCTATAGAGGGACTGAAGAGCTTACATGAAGTGTATAGGCTCTTGGTTGATGCAATATCTCGGCCACTTGACAGATTCTATCCTCTTTTAGAGAGTAAAAAGAAGGATGGATAGACTATGTAATATACTTTGGTACTTGCTCCATTTCCGAGAACTAAATTACTGCGATATAATTTCTCTTGTAATTTTATCCCGAATAAAAAACCAGTAATTTTAAATATAATTTGAGCAACTCTTATTTTCGAAATGATAAAATATCTCTACCTCGATATCTTTGCGAATTTTCCCATTTTTTTTTTTGAAGAAAAAAAAATAGATTTTACAAAGTCTTTCAACATTCCTAAAATATAATAATTCTCATTAAAAATCTTGATTCACATTTTTTTATATAAATAACAATATCTCGCACTTTAAAATATCCATATTATTTAATTTTATACAATAAAGTATATTCAACGTAGGTATAGAACCGTATAGTATATAACAAAGCCATTGTCACGGTTCTTTAACCGTTCAAGCCTCTCTCCCTCTTCTCTCTCTCTCTCTCTCTCTCTCTCTCTTTTTTACTCCCATCATCTCCAAGCTCAGCATAAAACACCTCGTTAATTCTCTTTCCCTCTATATACCTGCAGCAAAACTTTTTTTTTATCACCATATACCTACATATACCCTTAACGCCAAGCTTGCCTGCCAGCCACTGTTGGTATATACTCCGCGATCCAACGGAAGCTCTTCGAAGCGTATACTCTCGTCTCTGCCTCTCTCGCATAAAAGAGAAAAAGCAGTGGAGGTATAAGTCTCACGTATTATACCTATATATAAACGGTAGGGAGTGAAAAAGGCCGTTAAAGCGCGACTCGGCTGGACGGTTTTTCAGCTTGCACTATATAATGTAGGGTATATCTATACATAGTATGGGCTTCGTATCACTGTATATCAACGACAATCTGGGGCTTGCATTAAGGCCATACACGTGCGCGGACAGTCGGCTGTAGAAAACGGACCGTACAATAAATTAACGGCGTCGAGCAATGTAAGGTGTATACGTTTTATTACACCGTATAAGACGATGTCTGTATAGTACCAGCTAGTATAGGTATACATATAATAGTATTATTAGTGTGCACCAGAAAACTCTGGTTAAATTATTATGCACCGACTTACTCAAGACGGTCCTTTAACTCTCTTTTCTATTTAGCGCTGCATGTGATGTGTGTGGCAATTACTCTCGAGCTCGGCAAAAGCCCTTGACTTGCTAACTTGAAAACCAAGTGTTTTCTGTGTGTGTGTATTTATGAGTTAAAAGTTTCCACGGCCTCGGTAAGCTGTAAGTCGTCTCTACAAAATAATCAACAAGTGTGTATGTGCGTGTGTGTGTATGTGCCCTGACAATTCTTTAATTTCTCTTGGCTTGTTTTTAAATTTCTTATATTCTAAAAGAAAAAGAAAAAAAAACAAATCGATAAATTATTTTAGAATAAGAGTCGCGTCTTTTTTCCGTAACCCATATATATTATGTTTTATCACAGCTACTTACAACACTCATCACGCGTATAAGCCATAATATAACGGCTCTCGAATATATCCCGTCTTATAAACGTCTTACAGTAAATGCGTCTCTCATTTATGCAACGTCCGAAACGCAATGCAATGTGACAAGTCAGTCTACCACCACCAACATCACCGTGCAAGCTCATCAAATGTCTGGACAGTCTGTAGTAATCGCGAATGAATAGACGCGCAATTAGCCCTCCCCCATCAAGCTTGGCTTTTACATACACACACCACAGACAGTGTTGTACATACACACACACACACCAAACGTCGCGGCACTTTGGCCTACTTAAACCAAACATGCTGTGTATACCCTCCCGTGGGCGTTTGCTTTTAGCTGCATGCAGTTCAACTGCGAAACGAGTCGTACATTATGCAGCTCACTTGCAGCTTCTTTTCTTTTTTTGGGAGGGGGGGAGGAGGTCTCACTCCCTCTACTCGCAAATGAAAAAGTCGGGACGCGAAAAGCTTGGAAGCAACGGCAGAGCCATTCAAATCCAGCACACGAGCTTGCAGTGGAAGAGAGGGTACACGGAAGGTAAACCTTTTTTTCTTTATTCTTTAGCAGCGTCGTCGTCGTCGTTTGGCGTTCAACGAACTTTGCTGATGAAATAAAGAGCGCGTTTTAAAGAGAATATACCTATATTCTGTCGTTGATGTTTATTTACCTTCTTTTTTATTTCTCAATTGATATAGGTATTTTGTTTTAAAGTACAGTGGAAAATTAGAAAATTTTTGTTTTGATTAGAAAATGTAAAATAGTTTTGAAGATAAAAGCTAAAAGAAAACAAAAAAAAACAGTTTTTACTGGATAAAGACTGTGTGTCATTAAAAAGAAGATTGTTTACTTTGAGATAAAAGCCAATAAATCAGTCAGAAGAACGAATTATCGCTGTGTCTCTCAAAATCTAATGATGTAAACTTGTCACTTTCTTTCTAGCAACATCCGTTTTTAACCGCATTAAATACATACGTGCATTTAAGCACGCATGTGACTATGTATGTAGAATAGACACGAGAAAAAGTAACGAAACGTTACATCAGATCGATCTCGTGCAAAACCTGTTCGCGAAGTCATGTGGTTTTTAATTTGACGCTTGGAGATAGAAAAAGAAAAAAATTGGCGTAGAAAAGAAAAAGTAAACGAGCTGGAGGTATACTGACGAAATTTCGATTGAAACTCTTTAACTGCGTATCGAGAGCTTCTTGGAGTAAACATCTGTTTATATGCGTGTTGGGATATAAGAGAGAGAAAGAGAGAAGATGCAGGGAATCGTTAATCGATGAGATAAATGTGCCGGACCGATAGTTGCCGCGTCTAGACGCTTCTCAGCCTCCTCTTTCTCTATACGTATTCATTTTTCTGGAATCCCGCACATTTTATTTTCAATTTTAAAGTTTTGCTTTTTTTGGTCCACCCCGATTATATATTTTAAAAATCTTTTGAAAAGTTTTGTTTGTTGGCATCATAAATATAGTTAAAATAAAAAAAAAATAAATATAAAAAAAAACGAAGCTCATAAATAAATTAAAAAGCACATTTTATAAACACACATTACTTTGTTTAAGACGTTAATAGTTTTATTCAAGGTTTTTCCCAAAAAGTTGCAGACCATCACTACCATCACCAACAGAAATACTAAAAAAATTTCTACGCTAAATTTAGATACTAGGGCACGATGAAACTTTCGTTACACCAATATCAAGCTTTGCACATTATTATATATATTACCAGATTGATTAAAAGCGACCTTATTAATTTTCTTGTAATCTATCGGTCAGATCCAAATTTCCGGATTTATCAATTCCAAACAAAAAAAACACGTCGTGCAATGATTAAACGTCGCGCTTTGATTTCGTCATATATACCCTCCCCTGACTATATGGTATTCCGAAACTTCAAGCTGAAGCTTTCCCTGTACAGTTGCCCCCACCCTAATTCTCCTTCCCTTTCTCGTTTCGAAGTGTGTATTTACGCACTTCGTTTTTTCTGTTTTTTTTCCATCCGGTCGGCACGCAGTACGAGCAGACGAGGGGTGGGGAAACTGAGATTTCGTCGCGCGAGAGGGAAAAAGAGAGAGTAACTGAGGGAAAGAGAAAGAGAGAGAGAGTGAAAGAGAGAGAGGGCTTGGCGTCCGAGGTAGTCATGTTGCAGCGCGGCAGCATCTTTGGCAGTTCGATCTTGGTTCTTCACTTTGACGCTTATCGATTGATATAGTTAAGAGTCTCTTACCCACGCTATACTTATTATAACGTACTATATACTATATTTTATATACATATATATTGCTATACTGACGCCGATAGAGTAACAACAGCATATTACTGTAACTGCTAACGTTGCACTATATTTTCACCGACGATCGACATTGAGTTTAGATTAATCTGGAAGCTGATTAAAGCCGATTTTCATTGATTGATACTTAATTATTACTATAAACGGAAGCTGACGAAAGGATAGCACGGCTTACGTATGTCCTTTTGATTTAATTTTTTTTTTCTTAATTTTCTATTGACGTAATGCTTAGTTTTATAAATTATTTATAATTGTCACCAAAAACGACGCTGGAGATGCCGGGAGTGTGTTTACGAAAGTCAAAAGTTTTTTTAAACGAGACCAACCTGCTTTAATAATAAATTTAATAAAAATAAAAAAAGTTTTACGATAATGTGTCTGTCGAAATTAATTTATGCAAGTGTCATATAAATCCTGTTAATTTATTTAAAAACAAGTAGTTTATTAATTTTTTATTTCGCAATTCAAGTTGTATACACAAAAAATAAAACTAAAATAAAAATCAAATCTCTCCCTCTTTTTTAAAACTTTTTTATCTAAAAATTTGTGTATAAATACGCAAAAAAGGCAGACCGACAGTCAGAAACCTTTCCAAAAATCGATTTCTAGAAACACCTATCTTAAATGCGCGTTATTATTTGTACAGTGTGAGAGAGATCATATAGTAGAGAGAAAGTTCACCAGAAAACTTTCGTGAGACGGAAGAGAGCCGCAGACGACAAAAGAGTTTTCCGATTTTCACTGCGAACAGCCGGCGTTTAACGGAGGAACAAGATGCCAAGTAGCAAGACCCGCGTAGCTATTATAGGGGGTGGTGTTGCCGGTTTGGTAATGGCACGACACGTGGTATCCCGACCGGAAACCTACAGTCTCAACGTCTTCGAGCAGACGGATCAGGTTGGTGGCACTTGGGTCTATACCGATGAAACCGAGCTCGATAAGAATGGCTTACCAGTGCACAGTAGCATGTACAAAAATCTCAAGTAAGCACTCGGCTATATATTCTCAGAAGTTAATTTTTTGTTAATTTTTTGTTTGTTAAAATTTACTAATAGATCTGTTGTTGTTATTTTTATCAGAACAAATTTGCCGAAGGAAATAATGCAGATACCGGACTTTCCTTTCGAAGATAGCGAAGGCCCGTCCTTCGTTCATCACAGCGTGATACGAAAATATCTGGATGACTACACCCGGCACTTTAACTTGTATCCTCATATCAAGGTAAGCAGCGCACTTTAAATTGAATCATTCTCTCTCGCGGCTTATTTCCGGGATCTCCTTGACAGCCACAATTATTATTATGTAGTGAAAACTGAACTTTAATTTGAAAAAAGATCGGTAATCGTACAAAAAATAATAATCTAGACAAAATGATATTAAAAATAAAATTGTTTCATGCAGCTAAACACTCTGGTGGAATGGGTAGAACCAGAAAAATTAGCAAACGGTCAAGTAGTGTACACCGTGACCTATAAGGATCTCGCAACGCGAACCAAAAGTGTTAAGACGTTCGATGCCGTAGTCTTATGCAACGGACACTACACCGTACCTCATATGCCTGACATTTCTGGGGCGGACAGCTTCACAGGTGTCTGTCTGCACAGCCATCAGTATAGGATGCCGGAGAAATACGCGGGCAAGACTGTGTGTATACTTGGTGCCTCCTGGTCTGGTATCGACATATGCTTCGAGGTCACGAAACATGCCAAAAAGGTTGGTAAATTTTGAAAGTTTTTTTTTTTTTTTAATTAAACTTTCATTTATTGATTTTTAATTTGTTTATAGATTTACTTGAGTCACAATCAGCCAGAGCCAGTTGATATAAAAACGGCAAAAATAGTGGAGCAAGTACCGGGAATCGATCATATTAATGGAAAAACTTTTGTTTTCCTAGATGGTTCTTCAGCGGAAATTGATGTTTTTATCTACTGCACAGGTAATTAATTTTCTCATCACATCAAATTACCTATTCTACCTTTCACAAATTGCTAATCTTATTTTTTTTTTAATTATACAGGCTACGAATTCACGTATCCCTTTGTATCCCCAAAAATCAAAATCCGAACGGAGAATAATCACGTGGAGCCGGTATACAAGCAATTCATACACATGGACTGGCCGAACCTATTCCTCATGGGTCTACCTGCTATCGTCATTCCCTTCCCGATGTTCCACCTGCAAGCACAATACATTCTCGGTGTAATCGAGGGCCGTATAAAACTACCATCCTCAAAAGAGATGCACGAGGAGTATGAAAAAGAAAAAAAGATGTTACTCGATAAAGGAGTTGCCGTAAGTTTTTTTAAAACTTTCCTAAATAAGTAAAATTTGCAAAGAAAAAGAAAATTAACAAGAGAATTATTTCAACAGCTTAGGCACATAAACAAGATGTGCGATCGTCAATGGGCTTACTACGAGGAGCTTGCCAAAGCCGCTGGCTGTCCAGGCTTTCGACCGGTCATCCGTAAAATCTACGAGTACAGCAATTCCATGCGAGAGCAAGACATAATGACATACAAAAATTACGAATACAGGATCGTCGATAGCGAGAATTTTACGGTGACTTACTGTAAGCCTTGTTAGGGCCTACGCCCCCGCGAATAAAAAGAAAACCACCATCCCCTCTCCAACTATCATAATTATCATAATCATGATCATCTCAGTGAATATAATAGCGCAGAAGCGCGATAAAACTGACTCATTCCGCTCGAGCTTGCGTGTAGCTCTTGTGTGTGTGTATTTATGTATTATATACTTATGTATACATGTACACGCGATTACTTCGAGCTTGAGACGTGCAAAAGCACACCACCGGGCTTTTTTTACAGGCCTTATAAATGCTTGGATGAATGCCAAAGGCGTTAATCGTCGGCGCCGCTCTTATATGTGTCGATGCTGCTGCTACTTTCTTCAAAGTGCCGGCTATACACTTGGTGCAATGTAGGAGACTTTTTTGTTACTCTGTTCCTTTTTTTTTTCTTTCCTTTTATTTTTTAAAGCGAAAACTGGAGCTGATGAAGCTCGTCATACACATGTGTATTCTTTATATGTGAAATAAAAAGAGAATGTTTTGAATGAATATACCTATACTGGCTATCTGTGTAATACTTTATTATACTACTCATTTATTAGTTTCTAGAATTGCAACGAATTCTTGAAATTGAGATAATAAAATGTTATAAGTACGAATTTTCGTTTTATGCAATCAGCTATATACTTTTTACTCACGACTTGAAGCTGGCAATTAAAAATGGAATTCAGCTTGCGATTTTGTAAGCGGCAAAACTAATTTCATGTTATAAGCCAATCATGTACTTATACCCTTGTATCACAAAAATTAATTTAATATTTTTAAAATGAGAATAAAGAGTTGATTATTTGAATTAGAATAAATCAAAATTTTGCCGCCATGTTCTTCTGCTACTATAACGGCGTCTGCAATACGCATACACACGTGTATGTCTGCTACAGATATTCAGTCAACTTCATTTTTTATAGTAAATATCATTATTTATTTGTTAAAATACAAACAATGGAAACTGTACGACCATGTGGCTGCAAAGGTATTCGTACGTGCTTAATTTGTGAAAAACAGTTTAACATCTCAAAACCAAATCTTGCAGATGAGTTGCAGGTTAGAAATTAATTATTTACAATTTAAATCAATGAATTTAAATAAATTAGTTGATTAATCATTAAATAAATATGTGTACATTTTAAACAGAAATTTTCAAGTTACGTTTATTGTCCACATTGCAATAAAGCATGGCCTGGATGGGATATAAATTTATATAAACAACATCCAGAGCATAGTGGAGATTATATTGAATTTCCTGGGACATATATTCAGGTACAGTTCAAGTTTTTGAAACGATTAATTATCAAATTTATGTTATTTATTATCTTTTTATTATAGCTAGATTTTTTAAACAAAGATGAACTAAAACTATTGATTGAAAATTTGGATTCTTTACCTTGGGATGTATCTCAAAGTGGCAGACGAAAACAGGTATAATGTTGTAATGGTTCTCTAAGTAATATTGTTCTACTATAAAAAGCTAACAATTTATATTCAATCTAGAATTTTGGACCAAAAACTAATTTTAAAAAGAAACGCTTGAAATTAGGAAATTTTAATGGCTTTCCAGAAGGTACTAAATTTGTACAAGAAAAATTAAATCAAGTATCGGAGTTGAAAAATTTTCAAACTATTGAACAATGTAGTCTGGAATATGATCCTCAAAAGGGAGCTTCAATAGATCCACATATTGATGATTGTTGGATTTGGGGAGAAAGAATAGTTACTGTTAACGTACTAGGTGATTCAGTACTAACAATGACACCTTATCGAGGTTCTATTAGCAAATATAACTTGGATTGTGTTGAGAATTTTAATAGTAAAAAATTACCAAAAGAAAATATTGTTGTTAGATTACCAATGCCAGTAGGTTCTTTAATGGTTCTTTACGGCTCTGCCAGGTAACTTTTATATTTGTAAACAAAATCATTATTTTTTAACCAAAATTAATTTTACTACTATATTGCTAGGTATCAATGGGAACATGCTGTATTAAGAGAAGATATAGACTCACGTCGTGTTTGCTTGGCATATCGTGAATTTACGCCTCCGTATCTTCCAGATGAAAAAGGCAATTGTAAAGAAAAACATTCTCTTGAAATTCTTCAGAAGGCTGTAAATTTCTGGTGATATATTTCAAATTTTAAACAAAAACGCGTCACCAGCACAACAATAACAAAACTGACAGTTTGTAAATATATACCTAAACGTAAAATGTAATTTAATTGTTAATAAACACAATTTTTATTTTTAAAGAATTTAAATCTCTTGATTGAAAACAATGTTTTCTGAATCTGACAGTTGAACACTCTAACCGCACAAAACAATTCGTAGAAAAAGTCGTTATCGCTTTTACCGACGAATAGAATTCTTTTACGCCAAAGATGAAGAAGAATTGTGCGCGAGACAATCAACTAAGTATTTCGTAACGAGTGTCACCCACCCATCATTATTTATTTCAAACCCTATCCTTCATATAAGAATATAATTATCGTTTATACCATTTGATATTTTAAATTCAGTGTTCGAATGGCTTCGCGCGCGCGTACAAGTCAAGGCCTTTAGTTCACTGTTGGCGGGGGGCGGGGAGTTGCGGAGGATAAAAAAAAAGACAATCGCGACTTCGACAAATCGACCGTCAGCGCTCGGTTTCGGTAGGCGCACGCAGTGGATAACCTCGCGAGTTTTTTCTTTTGTTTACGCGGTTGCAAAGAATCGGCAAGATTGCGAAGAAGTTCCTGGCCGTTGGTCATAGGGGTTCTATCCCTCTAACTTTCCACGTTTCGAGGTTGGAATATTCGAGGTATTTCTGAGAAACCACCGAGGAAGCTACACTTGCCAAGATGAAGAAGAAGGTAAATCAGTGTTTTGATGCGTGAACGCCCACTTTGATGTTTATGCTGGTTGTTGTTTTATGATGAAATTGTGCAACTAATTTCGAGATTTATTTTTTTGTTTCTTACAGGTGTTGCTTATGGGCAAAAGTGGCTCGGGAAAGACGAGCATGCGAAGTATCATATTTGCCAATTACATTGCTCGCGACACTCGACGCTTAGGAGCAACAAGTAATGTCTTTTACTGTTTTCTTTTATTGGCTATTTACATTTGTAATTAACCTTTCTTTATATGTTTTTAATGTGCAGTTGACGTTGAGCACAGTCATGTTCGCTTCCTTGGAAACTTGGTTCTCAATTTGTGGGATTGTGGTGGCCAGGAAGCTTTTATGGAAAACTATTTTGTATCACAGCGAGAAAATATCTTTAGAAATGTAGAGGTGCTAATTTATGTTTTTGACGTTGAATCCCGAGAACTGGACAAAGATATGCATTATTATCAAAGTTGTTTAGAGGCAATACTTCAAAATAGTCCTGATGCAAAAGTATTTTGTCTTATCCACAAAATGGATCTTGTTCAAGAGGATCAAAGAGATTCGATATTTAAAGAAAGAGAGGAAGATTTAAAAAGACTGAGTCGACCATTGCAGTGTACATGCTTCAAAACCAGTATTTGGGATGAAACTTTGTACAGGTTGGTGACATTTTTTATTGAAAATTTATTATTGATTTTAATGAATTTAATACATTGAACTTTAGAATCAGGGAAAATAATTTTTAAAAGTTAAGTTAGTTATTGGATAGATTAATAATTTTGGAATTTTATTTTTTGAAAAATGGAATTTTTTTTACCAGAGCATGGTCTTCCATTGTTTATATGTTGATTCCAAATGTTAAAGAACTTGAACAAAGTTTAAATCAGTTTGCTAATATAATTGATGCTGATGAGGTTCTACTTTTTGAGCGTGCAACATTCCTAGTAATTAGTCACTGTCAGAGAACTTATCACAGAGATGTACATCGTTTTGAAAAAGTTTCAAATATAATAAAACAGTTCAAACTGAGTTGCAGGTTGGTAACTTAGGTGGTAAAAAAATGTATAATGTTAAAACAAAGTTGCTAACTTCTATTTTACTTATAGTAAATTAGCAGCTCAGTTTTCCAGTATGGAAGTTAGAAATAGTAAATTTGCTGCTTTTATTGACGTCTTCACATCTAATACATACGTCATGGTTGTGGTATCTGACCCAGCTATACGTAAGTACTGTTGTAGCATCACAACAACGATAATTTATGCATACTCAGTATTTCAGAATGCATTTGATTAAATGTTTTTTATCATAATTTAATCTGTGCATTTTGAAATAAAAATAATTTTTATGATATCTAGTCGTGAACTAATCATTGCTTTTGTTGATATATCCAGCATCAGCTGCAACCTTAATCAACATTCGCAATGCGCGCAAGCATTTTGAGAAGCTTGAACGAGCGAGTCAAAGCAGTTCATCTTTGAGCAGATAGAAGTTGGCCAGGCCAAGGCGAGAACGAGCCGTGCGTCGCTAAATTCTCTACTGGGTCGCTCAAGGGGATAAGTGCGAGACCGCAGGCGTGACGACTCCTCGCTTGTGGGCCCTTAAATTTTATAATCTTTAATGCGCATAAGTACGTTAAAGATTAAGAGAAATAATGATATTCCGCGAGAGCTGCTGTGGTACGTCTTTAATGCGACTGATTGAGCAGACAATTTTAGGTCTGAACGTTACTTCCACAGGCAGATGTTATATATGTTATTGTGTATCATACATGATTTTAATGAATAATCCTTGTTTTTCTTTTTTTTTTCTTTTGGTCATATAATGCAAAGCTTTGTTAAAGTTTTTTATAAGCAGCCGCGAGTAAATTCTGTATTTTTTTATGTTTGTTAGATGTAATATATTTTAATTTTCTGGTAACAACTAAACACTATTAGAGTTTTATTTCATCAAAGCCAAAGACTTAGGTATTGAAAGATAAAAATGTATGTCAGGTACTATAAAACATCCTACATAGTTGCTGCGACAGATTTGCTATTTTGTAATTTTACAGTCTTGGAAGAGCAAGAATAGATACTTTTGTGAATAAAACAATGTGAAAATAATTTCTTCTTCGCGGTAGCACTGAATTGACTGAAATTTATGTTGTAAACAAAAATAAAATAATTCAATGGATAAAAACTAGTAATTTAACGCTATTTAATAATCATTATCTTGTTCCAGTAAGTATCTACCTGTACTTATTTTACCTTAAATTTGAACAAACATCTCATTTTCACTTACCACATTTTTCAGGACAACTCCATATTCGCTCCAAATCCTGGATCATTCAAAACCGCCAAAATACACAAAAAGTTTCCCGAAATCAGCGCCACTTTACAATCCCTCCAATGGTATATGTTTGTTTATATTCACTTCTTTTTCATTTAGTGTTTACACTTGGCTCTTTAAACACCAATTTAAACGTCGCGCGCATCTGACTATATCGTTCATCGATTGGCCAACTCGTTATCACACACATACACTCATTGCATAGAGCCCGTGTGTCGTGTTAGAGATATCAACTTGATGTCTACGCATTTACTTGGCGATTCACGCTGATGCCATTCGTCTACGCACCCTACACAAAACTGGAGCACGCCGCGTGACATACATGCAGAAACATCATCAGCAGCAGACAAGCGGAAGGCCAAGTGGAGCAGACTAAACAAGATAAAAAAAGAAGGAGAGAGTGTGTGAGTGCGAGTGACAGTTGCCAAGGACGCCATGGACCGAATCTTAAAGGGGGTGATGCGGTACCGGCACTGCCATCGAGAGGGTATGGTCAAGCAGTTCGAGCGCGTGCGGGACCATCCAGAGGTGAGAAGATGAGGAAGAGGCGATGGTGGACTATCACCTGGAACTTCCCACTTACATGGCCCGCACGTCCTCTTTATGTCCGCAGCCCAAGGCGGTATTCTTCACCTGCATGGACTCCAGGATGATACCAACCCGATTCACCGAGACCAACGTCGGCGACATGTTCGTCGGTAGGCAAATCTTCCATTATTGCTTGCTGTAATTTTCCTTATCCCTCATTTATCATCAATCATATATCTCTCTGACATAATCGATTCTCCTCGGTTTTAACCTCACTCATGTAAACATACATATGTACGTGTACATATACAGCAATGCACACATTCGACGCGTCGACGCGCAAATAAATTGTTGCAGTGCGTAATGCCGGCAACATAATACCCAATTCTCAGCACTTTATCGACGAGCTGACCATGTGCGAACCAGCGGCCCTCGAGCTCGGCTGTGTCGTCAATGACATCCGGCACGTCATCGTCTGCGGCCACAGTGACTGTAAGGCTATGAATCTACTTTATGCTCTCAGAGACGAAGAGTTTGCCTCGCAGGTGAGGTATAATGAATTAAGAGATCGAGACTTACATCTACTCGATCCCTCTTGAGAATACAAAACAGAAATGCATATTTGTTTATTTTGTTCATTTGGAGCTCAGGTGAACCGTAGGATATCACCGCTGAGAGCCTGGTTGTGCGCCCATGCAAGCAGTAGTCTTGCCAAGTTCCAGCAGCTCGAGATCACCGGATTCCAGGAGCCTTTACTGTTCCAGGCTGAGACACCGATGCGACGATTCGTGGCTTACATCGATCCCGAGAATAAGTTTGCGATCGAGGACAAGTTATCCCAGATCAATACCCTGCAGCAGCTTCAAAACGTCGCATCTTATGGTTTTCTAAAACGAAGACTGGAACGACACGATTTACATATCCATGCTCTTTGGTTTGATATCTACACTGGTGATATCTACTATTTTAGTCGGGCTAACAAACGTTTTATTGAAATTAATGAACTTACCGAAACACCTCTGCTCAAGGAAATTAAGAAATATTATTCTTAGCTGAGGCTTTCTTTGTTTTATTGTTCTTTGTTTTTTTTTTTTTTACTTGATGGTTGCTCTATGATATATAATTTTGTAAGAATCGTTGATTAATTTGTTACTCTCTATTTTACACAAATCCATTGGTGTGTAACACCAATACTTATGTCAATTTTTTAAAGTTTGATTATTGATACACTTATTTGAGGCATCAAGCTTAGACAATATGTACGTACAAATTGTCACTATTCATGTAATGAATAGTGAAAATGTAAAGTCATAAATGCGATTCTTGTAGAATCAAATTTTCATTTTCTTATGGGAGAATTTTTAAACGTAGCACAATCAAATGATATTAAACAACGTTTATTTGTTGTAAAGAGAATATTGCATTTATACATTTTTATTTACACCATATTTGTATAAAATCAAAAATATATGTCTATTTTTTGAGAAAAAAAGAAATTCAAAAGTTGTTTCTAACTACATTTTCAATTTTATCATCTACCATTGATACCAATACAAAAAGCATATATACATTACAAATAAAATCGATTACGCCTTAGGAATACATCCCAAAAAAATATATACACAAAGCAAGTGCGCTCATAAACGTATAGGTATATAGTAGTTCTCGTCACACAGAGCTGGCATAAAACGAACTAGAGCATGCAAGCGTGCACTCGCCCGAAAGAGAAAGCAAAAGCAAAACACAAGTTGCGCGCCTCGCGCACACACACACGAGCGCAGAAGCAACGAGCCCTCTCATCCTCGCGTGATCTATCTATCCTAATTTATACCTATACTAAGCAGCTATACTCCATACAACACAATCCTGCACCAGCTTACTTTATTTTTTTCCAAATTTTTAAACTGAAATTTTTCATTCGTTTAAGTTGCTTTGCACGTTATAAGATCAAAAGATCGACGTGTGTGGGAAGTGCCGCCTGGTATACATAAGTAAAGGCCCCCGGTAAGCAGGCAGCCAGTCTCGCGTCAATGATGGCCATCGTTATCGCTTACACTAGCTGGAGGCTTTTACGCTAACGCTGCGCTATTATTCCCCTATTACCTTCGCGGCTTCATGAAAAATAATACAGAGTAAGCATGTTAATTCCATTCCTGCTCTCGTATACATAAAATTCACGCTTGAATAAGTTTGCAAGTTTTTACTTTTACTTCGATTAACTGGTAAATACGTAAGACGTTTTAAGGACGAGCCCTTTTTGCTCTTGAATGTATGTGCATGGCTGAGATGTTAATGAGGTCATGTGCTTTGAGAAAAAAATATTTTTTTTCTTTCTTACAAGGGTGTTCGTTCGGAGACAATGTTAGATTGATAGAAAAAAGTCGAGTGTGTTCTACGATTGTGTTGAGAAAATAAATTGGCACGTAGAATTTAATTTTTTTTTTATTCTGATATAAGACTGTATGGGGCACTGGTTTTATGTCACGTGTGTCAAGGTACCCTGGTGGTCAATAGTAATTAAGGACAGGTACACACACCTGTTGCTGCTGCTGGACGTGACTCTTTCCAATGAGGGCACCTACTAATTTTTATGACTTTTTCAAAGCTTGTAATATAGTTCGTTATGAATAAAAATAATTAACTAAGCATAAAAATTTAGGGATAGGTATTCAACAGTTTTCAAAAAAATTTATTTTGGAGTGTGAATTGAATCACGCAAATATTATAATAGTCAATCATTTTTTATAATTGATTTAAATTGAAATCTTATTTTCTCCAACTAAGCATAATGTAAAACCATTTTTTGATCATTAAAAAAATTATATTCTTTAAATATAGCCCTAAAAATTAAAGTAGTTTTATTGAAAATTATAAGACACTAATAACCCATCGTTGAAACGTTTTTTTGCCGAATCAAAGGAAAGTATATGACTGTCCCAAAAAAAAGCAAATTAGTGCATTGTATAAGAAAAATTCGGCTCTGGCTTTAATAGAGCGAGCCAACGCATTAAATACAGCGCGTATAGCCTAATAAAAAAAGAAATGAAGGCACACATACACACAGCTGGACGGGCTGCGATTGTAATAACAATATTAACAGCAACAGCAACAACAACGCGATATACTTTTATATTATGGATATATAATGCGACGTTTCGGCGCTTTCCTTACGAGTATATAGCAGAGAGCTGCACCACAAAGCAGCCTCACGTATATATGCCGGACTCGCGGCTTTCGTTTCGAGGACATTCTTATACTCTTTGGGACTCCTTATTCTTACCTCTCTATGCTGTTCTTATAAAAATGAAAAAAAAAAAACGTCAGACTCGCGGGTTTGCTGATAATAAAAGTGTATGTATATAGTCTCGGGGACTTAAGTGGCTCTCTTGAGGAGTATAGTGCTCGCAGGGATTTGGGTTAAAAGCCCATGTCACGGCACTGATTTTCGTCGGTGCGATCGGTTTTACTCTGACGATATTCCTAGATCTCCTTACAGCTTCTCTTAAAAAAATCAATGATGAATCAGGTTTCGTATATAAAGTAGATTTTATTATTACGATAATCACACTTTTACTGCCAAAAAATTGAAAATTAAAAAAAAAAATTGTAACAGCAAGTACGTATAGGGTATAATACGATCGCAATAATCGGCCAATGCTCCTGATGATTATTGCAAGCGAAGTATTGTGTATATATTTTCCGTATTTTCAACATTTTTGTGGCTGCAGGTGAACAATATAGATTGTGTAATAAGTGCGGAGTTTATAGGAGAGGTGTAAGCAATTGGACCAATTTGATACCTGATATAGGTATAGGTACTTATACTTTTGTTGGCGCGCGACGAATCGGGGCGCTTGGTTATTTTGGTCATTGCACACTTGCTACAATACTTGAACATTGTATCTGTAGGAACTTGGCAGGCTGCTCCGCCACAAAGTTTTGGAGACCTCGACTAATTGATTTGGTGTGTGTATATATATAGTAAAGTGTATATGGCGCAAGAGTGCCCCAAACTCGTGCGTCATATTTGATTCTGATTGTCTTTCAATCGAATACAGATCGAGAGTAATAGTTTATTATACAAGTTTGTTTTGCTAAAAAAATAATCAAGCATAATTATAAATTTTTTTTTAGTTTTTTTCCTATAAATTATAAATAAAAATAGACAAGCATAAACAATCAAGTCCCATATTCCCTAAAGCTGTAAGCATATAATATATACCTATATATTCCACCTACTACGTTATCTTGCTTACTCGTCGCAGAACAGCGAGAAAGTGCGGGTATGGTATATATATGTATACGAGGAGGGGATCACTTACACGCGCGACCGGCTCGCGGACAAGTTCAAGGAACAATGGGCTGCGCGGGTGGACGTGCGGGGAAGGAAGAGGAGGGAGGGAGGGAGGAGGCTACAAGTCACGATATACGCGATGCACGATTTTTCGCCGCACTCTTATATATACACGTTTGTCTGTGTATATGTGTCTATCTATGTCTATATATACATATGCACATATACACAGCCATAGGGAAGGAAGCAAGCAAAGCGAGCGGCGATACTATACTATATATACATTGTGCGCGACGAGAGCGCGGCGGCGAGCGGCGTGAGCCACTGACCTACTGACCTACTTCCAAGTGTACATACACATGTGTGTATGTACGCGAGCGCTCTCAGCCCTATGTATATAATACGAGCTCCTCTCAGAGCGCGCGCCTTGAACCTGACACGGAAACTCTTTTCTCTTTACCTTTATCTCTCTCTCTCTCTCTCTCTTTTTCTCTCATATGCGCGGGCTCGTGCAAGAAAAGAGCGTTGCTTACAAGGGGGTTCTCACTCTTGAAATCGATTTTTTTTCGAAAAAAATCGATTGTAATCGGTGAAATCGTTTTGAAATCGATGAAATCGTTTTGAAATCGTTCAAGAGTGAGAACCCCCTTGGTTGCTTATCTTATATACCTATATATGTGCGCGCGTAAACCTTTCTTATGTATGAACTTATGTGTTTGGAGAGGACCAGGTGGGATATTTTTCGATGACGGCTGATGAACTTGGCACGCGTATTGTAGCTATGGTATATATAGGTATGCGTAGAGGCTTTTCTCACGCGTTGATATATATGGACACACTTTGGGATTGGTTGAAATGTGAGTGTGTGTGTATATGTCTGTTTCTGTTACTACTGTGCTTGGCTGTTATTTGAAATTATTTTTCTTTTACGGTTTCTTTAATTAAGAAATCTGTGTTAAGTTGTGTTTGGACTGGGTGAGTGAGAGAGAGAAAGAGAGGAAGTGCTACGATGCATATTATATACGATGCGTACGAAAATTAAATGAATGAAGAACGCTTTTGAGATACGGCTTAATATAGAATGCTTTTGAGAGATCCTTGTCTTTTTACCTTATTTAGCTGTATATGAATCTTTTATATTAACGAACGACTACATTTGATTTATAACAATATGTAAATTTTCAGTATTATTATCTTTTACATTTATCGTCAGTATATTACACGAAAGCTTATATATTCTGCATAAGCTTATTACTGATATACCTATTCTTTTAATTTTATAAAACATTTTATTGATCGATCATTTCGTATATCAAGTTGACTTTAAATGTTATAAAAAATCGATTTATCCACATAAAATTACATAAGAAATAAAATATTAAATGAAAACACACAGACACACATCACATATATAACTTTCGATTGCAGTCTAAATTTCTAGTCGCATATGTAGATACCAATAATATAGGCATCTAATTTATTCAAACATACACACACATACTGTGAAAAATCCAAAAACTTAAACAAGGTCGCGTCGCGCGCGCAACACGTTTCGCATAACACTGCCGCTAATTAAACGCAAACACTCTCTCCCCTCCCCGAAATTATAAAAAACGAAAGGAAAAACCTGTTTTCGCATTCGGTTGCTCTTCCCTGGTCCCATAATTCCCTCGTACAATTTTTGGTTGGTATATCGATATTTATCCTTAAGATCATAAAATCCCCTCCAAAAACCAGTGTGCCTTTAAAACCAGAAACACTTGGACATTATTTTTTGATAGAACGAAAGAGCCAAACTATACGGTATCCCATTGACGCACACGCAATGCTTTCTTCTCTTTCTCTTAACATAGAAAAAAAAAACCTGTCGAAGCCTCGTCGATTCCCAGTCTCTCCTCACCCACCCACCTTTCTGCAAAAGTCCTAAAAGTAAAGCCAGCCTATTTATAACTATAAGTCGAGAGACAAGACGACGATTCAGGACGGAACTGCTTGTCCGCGGAACGAAAGTGCCGCTCCTACACTGGTGGTGGTGGTGGTGGTGGTATCATACATATTGTACCTGTATAAAGAAAAGACTTACTGGGCTCGCGAAAGGTTTTTTTCGGTTTTGCGCTATTTACCATTCGTGGCAAGAAAGCAAGAGTCGCTCCTGCTATAAGTATTACTATTGCTGCTGTTACTTTATGCCCAATGCGTTCACCACTTAACCCGCAATTGTCGCGCGTCTGCAGACCCTCCTCCTATTTTATTTTACATAGTCTTCTTTATAGCGCCTAGCACACCCGTCTAGTTTATTTTTTTTCCGTTCTTTTTTTTTCTTCATTACCGCTGACTACTCGCGTTTTATATACCGGGAACTACTTCTTGATTTTTTTTTTATTTTATTGTCGACTTGCACCAAATAGCCGCACTCACTGAACTTTCCATTTTTATAATGGCCCCCTAAGACACACCGGCTACCTACCTCGCTTCTTGGACTGTGCATGTGCATATCGTAGCTTGTGTGTCTTATTTTTTATTTTATTTTATATAGTTTAATGAAAATAATATACTTTCTTGGTACGACCCCATGACGACTACTTATAATTTGATATTACAATTCCATTTTGCGTTTTATAATTAATAAGAAAGTATATATGTGTGTGACACTTACAAAATTCTATGCTTAAACTTTTTTTTCTTATTTTTTATTTTTCATTAGAGACTAATAAAATCTAGATTATAATAACACTTGTTGAATAATTGAAAAGGATCTAAGAATTTACTTTGTTAACGCTAGAATTATAACATAACTAAAACATCATATACTTATAATACATCTTTTCATAAACGGATAACAGATCGAGTCCAATCTGTTTAATTCATAAAACTTCACTTTTACCTACACATACACACACACACCAACATCACTTACCCTACATGCGCACAAAAAAAAAAGAAGAAAAAAAAATTATCCGCAATCAGTGACCATAAAGTCGTGCGCGCTCAGAAGCCTGATGTTTATATAGGTGATTCCGAAGCGTGTAAATCGATTCAAAGAAACTTTTTCTCAGCTCGGCGTTCGATTCACAGTTACACAGCCGTGCGCACGAGATAATCGCTCCTCTTTTTTCTTCTTCTTCTTCTTCTTTCCTCTCTCACTCCTCCTTCTACTCTAAATTAAACAATTACGAGGTGGAAAGAGTCAAAAAGAGAGAAAGAGAGATAGATAGAAAAAAAAGGCAGCAAACGAGTGTATATACCAAGCCCGAAGTCTTGAAGCCGCTCTATAGTCCTTCCGTCACAGTCTCGTCCCGTTTACCAAGTGGGTCGCGCAATATCGAGATGGAGAGTGAGGAGCTGCTGATGCTGTGTTGCTGTTACTATATATATTGCTATACGATACGATTTCAATCGGTGTATATCTATCTACATATAGGTACATCTGGTATTATCGTTTGCTATATAACCGATTTTCGTGTGATGAGCTATATATGCTACAAAATGCAATATTAATAACGCAACTTCCTTGCACGTCGCTCATTAGAAATTCGTAATTAGAATTTATGCTTTTTTTTCGTAAGCATTGGAGAACTGAATAGATATAGGCATACCCCTTTGTGGCGTGTATGCATATAGCTTCTCTCTCTTTTTTTTTCTAATGCCAAAACATTACACGATTTAACGTGTAATCCACGTATATATGAAAGTCCAACTGCTCCTACGTGATTTAACACACAACAACATTTCGTAGGATGTATCAAAGTTGAAAAACTGCTGTAAAGCATGTACCTATACCTTGTATATAGTTTTTATAGAATCCAGATATAAAAGCCCATGTATAGGTTCTCGATCGTCATTGATCAAATTTGAAGGGCTTCGGAGTGTAGGTCGCGATATATCGAGGAGCATCGTGACGTTGCTGTCCTGGTTTCTCCTTGCTTGAAGACTGATGGTATAGTAGTAGTAGCTTATAGTGGTGGTCGGTTCGAATAAAAGAAATGCCGTCTGCTGCTGCTGTTATTCCTGCTTACAGAAGCTCATCCTTTCTTTTTTCTCTTTCTCTTGGGACTATCTGTCCAGTCCAGCTATACTTTGACTGACTGACATACGTGAATATTTTTGTACGTATACCTATATATTATACATTGGATGTCCCGCAATATATTTATATATGTATATAAGTGACGAATAAACCACAGAGCGGACCAAAAAGTATATACGTATATACATAAATTTGTCTATATAGGTAGGTATATAAGTCAAAAATTCGTGCGGTACTTTTACCGCGATTCACACGCATGCAGTTGTATACCTGGCAGTATATAGTTCCAGTTTTTCAATGAATGAAATGTTGTGTCCCTCTTTTCTTTTTTTTTTTTTTTTTTCATTATAAAAAATCGTTTCCTTTCGCTGATACAAACATGTGTGCGTAGCTTTTACAAAACTAGGGCTTTTTGAAATTCTGAATTTTATTATAGCTAATGCTATCTACTTGTATTTAATCCTTGTAGACTTTGTAAAAAAGATTGAAAACTACATGTCCACTTATATATATATATATATATATATATATATATATTCCAGTCCAAAAAAGAAGACGAAGCATCATTAGGAGCGATTACTCGTTAAGATCACGTGCGCGCGCAGGTGTGTAGGTCAAAAGCTCGGTATCTGCTGGCCTAGCTTGCGCAAAGCTTGTGTAGTAGTATAGTAAGGCTTGCACGTACTTTAAACAGCAGTAGTATACGTAATGCATACAAGCTGTGTGCGTGGCACCCTTACCGCGATTCACAACGAATGTGTGTGTATAAGTGTATAGGTTCAGGGGCCAATGTGTTTGAAGGAGGGAAATAAGACTCTCTTGACGTGCATGCCACGACACTCTCTGTGCTGCTCACTCACTCACTCACTCGTTGGAGGCGACCTCATTTATCCTTGATGAGCCAAGTATATAAGAGCACTGCCTATGCTACTTCTACTCTTACCTATATACTGATATGTGCTTTTTTGACTTTTGTGTCCGACTTGAACTTTCTCCCACTCCTCCTCCTCCTCTTTCCTTTCATCATATATTGCGCATTTATAATATAGGCTTTCAATTAGTCCAAGCATATAATACACATCGAAGCTTGCCTTGGATAAATTGGGTGCGTTCGTCCATCCGTCCATCCTGCTGCTGCTGCTTTTGTAGGAGAGACTTAGGTAAAAGAAAGAAAGGGGCATGCGTGCATGTATACATGTATAAGAAAAACGAAGGCGCGATGCGGTGTAAAAGGAGCGTAGGGCCACAAGATGTGGCACACACACGAGAGAGAGAGAGAAAGACTCTCCCGCAAGCGAGCGAACGGGGCGCGTGACACTTTTGTCCCTGATGCTTGGACACATCCTACTTGGCCATTTGTCGAAGCGGCGAGCTGTATGTATATGTTATAGGTGTATTATATACCTATATGTCTAGAACGGCGCCCGAGTGAAAGTGCTTCTTGGATGTATATACATGTATAGGAGACCACCGGGACCCCGCTCTGCTTCTGCTGCTGCTGCGGTTGCCGGACCAACCGACCGACCGGTGCTCGACAAATTTTCGTGGCTGCTTTGTATATAATATGAGTATTTGTATGTTTGTGCTTTTTTGGAGTATACGACTATACTCAAGGGTAGATTCAGTCCTCGAACTGCAATTAACTGCTGGATTATTCAGAGGACCTGCTGCTACTGCTACTACTACTTTTTTTTACTTTCATGGAGATTTATGCTTATAGTCAAAGTCGTTATTACCAGCCGTGGCTTGGCTTCCGGAGAGAAAGAAAGAGAGAAATGTAGTACGCGGAAATCGCGTACATAGGGCAATATTGTCCTCTCTCTCTCTTATCTTCCATACGCGAAACTTTCTTTTTCGCTTAATTCTGCTCATCTGCCATTCTACTGTTCACTAACTGAAAGCAAAAAAAAAAAAAAAAAAGTTCATTTTTTTTTGAAAATTGATTTGAATTTTGAAATTCGCCAGAGTATTAATATATAATATAGCTGCGTATAGTGGTAATCGATTCCCTACTCTTTTTCAGTTTTATATATATATATATATATACTATGGTCAACGACCAGCAGTAAAACCATATAGCAGTATCGCGTCAAAAACACAATATTACAGCCGGAGAAAATAAATATAAACGAACCAGAATTGCAAGTGAAGAGGAGGATGAGGAGTAAGGAGAGCCAAAAAGTCTTTGCGCAACGCGATCAGCTCGAGTTGGCGAAAAAAAAAGAAGAGGTGGAGGAGGAAAAGAATTGCGCGTGGCGTGCAACGTATTATACGCGAAGGGGAGATGCTGTCGAGTGTAAGCACGGAAATGCGGATTACGAAACGATATAAATCCAATTACTATACTATACTCATGTGGTAGTGGTAGTGGTGGTGGTGGTGGTGGGCCACACTATCGTTCTCGCGATGCATATGCTGGATAAAATGTGAGCGAATCCGAACGCAAAGCCTACATCGGACACAGAGTTGCATGTTAACTGTTAACGCATCACTCGTGCACCAACTTGGTAACTTAATTTTTTTTTTTTTGCATTGATTTTAACTTGGTTCCTTCTACTTCTTCTTTTTTTATTATTTATTTATTCTGGTGCTTGTAATTTCTTGTGCAATACCGATATAGATTATTAGGTAAAACTTGGTATCCGAAAAACAGATTTTTCGTAATGCAAGTTACGATCATTCGCGTTGTCGGAATTAAATGTTCCGCTTTTTTCTTTTTTCTTCTTATTTTTGGTCTCGATATGTATAAAATATGGTGAAATAATTGTGTGACATTCATGTAATACTTTGAAAATACAAAAGAATATAGTCATTATTATTAGAGTTTAATTTTATAAAAAATTTGTTATTCCATTTACCTATCTATCGGATAAATATCAGAACTTGAAGATGTAAGAAAAGAAGTCTGGATCGCCCGTATAGTTATCGCTTTTTTTATGTTCTAGCTATATATTATTGCGAAAAATGCCCCGCGTACAGAGAATTACTCGGACTGGATTACATAAAAGACCAACCAGTCTACGGCTACTCGCATCGTTGCTCTCGTCGCTCGATTCAAGTTTGTTGCTCCCCTTCCATTTCTTTTTTTTTTTCACGAAGCCGCCGGAAATCTCGCGTACACCCATCCACCCACCCACTAACGAGTGTGTTACGCCCCAAGTTGATGTCTCCCCCGCCTTTTTTACGAGACTGGCTTTTCCGCGACTGAAGCGCGCATGTACTGCCTGCCAGCGTTAATTGTAATTAAATGAATAACGGACTAATAAACTTAAATATATATATATACACAGGTCAACTGTTAATTTTTTTTTCTTTTTCTTTTTTTCTTCCTTTACGGGCTTTGTGCGAAGTTGAGAAATGAAGTTGTGTAAAATGTTGTACAATATTGAAATATATATAAGTTTAATTTGATGAAGGTATGAGCAGTCATGTTAGTCGTTATTGTTGGAACTTTTTTTTTAATTCTTGTTAATTTAATAAGTGGTCACGGCAACAATTTTTTTAATTTACGATCGACTTTTGGAAAATTTATTGTTTATTTTGAGTTTTGGAAAAATTTTAAGGTTCGTTTTTTTTGTCAAACGATGATTGATCGCCACGAAAATTTTTACTGCATTTATTTTGTGTGTAGAACAACATCAGCATCAAAAAGTCATCCCTCGTAAAGTCAAGCACAGGTCCCTGAGCTATTTTTTTTTTATTACTCGCAATCTTGGAGTCAAAGTTGCAATAAAAAATAAAAATATATCCTAGCCCACGTCTACCCTTATACCTAGACCAAAAAATAAAAAAGTGTCTGGCCTAGCGACGACTTTGGAACAACAAACTTGGAAACAAAAACAAAGCCAATTTTGGAAAGAGGAAGTCTGTGAGGTTTGCCTTCTCTTAGTATAGTGAGAGAGAGAGAGAGAGAGTCAATAAAGGCGTCACATCCCGCGCCTCCGAGCTATAAAACCGCGCCTTTGTCTTGCAGCGTACAACACCTGACACTCCGTGGGCAAAGTTCTCGCGACCGACATTGCGGCGGTGACGGCGGCCACTAGGCAAACTACTCGAGGTCGAACCTCGATTTGCGAGATTTACGAGGTAGTCTCTCTCAGGCGGTGGTGTACCGCGAGAGCCATCCCCAAACATTTTCTCAGTCGTCGGATTGGGACAAGTGCAGCACGTATAGTATATATAGACACGCCACCGAAAAACTCACCAGGGGGGGTGCCTTTTCCTTCGTCTTCTTTACGCGGTGGAAGAAGAAATGGGAGTTCTTTGGCTGCGGACTGACGGTGGCTGCTACTTTTCTGTGTGTATCTCTAGAGGCTGTAAATTTTAAAGCCGCGAAGGAAAGATAAGAACGCGCCAAGGTCGTGCGGCTACTCGTTGCGGTGTAATAATGCGAGGGCTTCCGTGAGTTCTACTATCCGTTTAAGATGATGGATGGGGCGAAATGAGAAAGCTAGGATAGATAGATGTGTACATTACACTGGAGCAGCTACTGCACTGCATGTAGTACACTTGGACCTACTGACATATAACAAAATACCCTTACCTTGATTGTTGCTTACTTTTTCCGGGGTATATTTCAATTTTAACATTTTGAAAGTTATTCCAGTGTTTTTCTGAGAATAGTTGAAGAAAGTAATGGAATATGAAATTGTTGAACGATCTCGTGGCAAAATTTTTTAAAAATTTAAACATTTTCATATTTGTAATATATTCTTTTTGACACATATTAAATGATTTCTATGGCTATTTAACTTAAGTGATGATTTTACGATTTTGACTTTACAGAATTATTCTCAAAGCAGTAGGTATAGTTAAACAATAAATTATATTCATTTATATAGGTAAAAATAAGAAATTCGGAAACAATGAAAATCTGCAAACTATTGTCTCGCAATACCACGACATTGCCACATGAAATATTAGAAATAAATTTGAGTAAAAGTAGTAAGAGAATATGGTAATAGAGAAATGGGGAAAGGTAGGTAGGTAGGTAGATAGGTATAGGCAAAGTTGAAAATAATGAAATAGTAAATAAATAGCTAATCCTTGAATCTCGTCGAGTTGTGCGAGCGCGTATGTCCAGAAGCTGCAAGAAGAAGAACTCAGGACTAATTGCTCCACTCTCGCATAAGCAATAAAAACTAAACTCTCTCTCTCTCTCTTTTCTCTCTCTCTCTCTCTTGGGTTAAGAGACAGCTGGGTTGACCAAACGCAATACCTTGGCAATAAACTCGGGCGAGTAGTCCCTTGGGTGAAACCCCTTTTCTCTATGCGTATAGGTGTACATAATAGAACTACGAGTATATAAGATGGGGCCATACCTTTACCTCTACACACAGCATAATGCTTCTATAGCTAGGCTAGGAGTAGAATAAGATATATCTCTGGTTCGACGTAAATCGTAGTAGTTCCATCTAGCACTCTGTCTCCTCGCAAAACCCGTGCTGACACCGCTGCAATATTTACGAGCCTTGAGGTAAAGCAGTAGTACACCTATATACTGGCGCTCGCTTCTCTTAACAAAATCCCACAGCAAAAGCAGCAGCAGCAATGCGACTGAATACCGCGCCCTTTTCACCTTTGCGGATCCTTGGCGGTCCACCGCTGCTGCCCGCTAAGTAAGTATCCCGCTGAGAAGAGAAGTCGTTGTCTTATTGCGAGACTCGTTCGTCGTTACGCCAATAAATATCAAGAGAGATTCAGCGTAGAGAGAGAAAGACACTGGACAGTCTATTGTTGGCAAAGAAGAGCTAAAGTACACGCACACCTATATCTATACTAGACGTATGCGCGGACAGGTTCTCTCTAGTAGTAGTAGTAGCAAGTAGCCCGTGGTGAACGCTATTGTCTAACGATCGACCTGTGACGAACCACCGCAGCCAAAATATTTGGGGTGAAAATTCGAATTCGGGAGCCCTATCGTTGGCTTGTCATTTTTTTTCTTCTTGTCTCTGCCACCCGTGGTGGTGGTGGTGGTGGTGTTGCTTCTGCGGTACAGTGCAACTACTTCCGGGTGGTCGAGATGGCTTTGTTTCAATACCTATATACCACTGCACTATGCTGCTGATGCTACTGTTATTATTGCTTCGTATAACCTTGCGTCACCAGGCAGGTATATAAATATTATACCTATCTCTTTGAGTTGTTATGATTTTTTGCGTTTTTTTTCTTTTTTTTTGTGTACTACGGGGGTGGTAAAGTGTATGCGTATACAATAAGCTTGTGCATACTGGATGGCTAATATTTTGAGAGGAATTGCGTTTTAAGTTCAAAGGAGTTTTGCCGATGTTTGGACTTTGTTTTATACCTATACTGGCTACCTGTGTTTTTCTGGGTAGATTGATCTGCTGCGGTTCATCTATAGTGGCTGTTGACAGGGTTGGTACCAAGTCTTTATTTATTTTTTTTTTCTTGACTTGATCTATTGCTTACTGCCAATGTGGTTTAAAATTCTTTATTTTTTTCACGTTTGCTGGAAATTGAAAAGAAAATGTTTTTTCTCAAAAAATTAAAGCGTAAGGGCTTACTGGAAATGTTTTATGCCTGAACGTCATCTAGGATTATTTCTTTTTTCACATCATTACTTCTTCACTTTTTTCATAATTTTAAATTTGTTAATTAAATATTGTCCAATCGATCTAATCCATTTGTAAATTGCTTTAAATTTTTTTATGAATTATGGATATGTTACCTTATTATTTTTTATTAAAAAGAATTCAATTAAATATTGTCTCGTGAAAATCCTTCTACCATAAGAAAAATTTTATTTTTACCAATAATATAATAATATTATTGACGCTTACATCTCAATATAATATCGATACGCTTGGTAATAATTGCCAGCTACCAATCTTACGCGCACTATTAACGACGGCGTGCCCGTAAAAAATCAAGGCTCATGCACAATAGTCAGGCGTATACATATACATGCAAAAATATGCAAGGTCGCGACTGAAAATACCTATATAAGATAAAAGTATTTTCTCACCTGTCGTCTTATTATGTTCTAATAACAATAAACGTTGTCACGTGGTCAAGTAAACCTATATACACTCTACATATACCGAATGGTGTACTCGACTTTACGACTTTATGTATACTATACTAAAAGCAGTTGCACGCCAATGCGTTGAGCAATGGTATTATGTATAGTACGCTTGGTATACTAAAGTATAGAATGTCTTACAGAGGGACGGCATGTCTTTTCACCTATATGAATCGATGTACCGAGAGGTCGCGATGACTCGGATGTAGTTTTTAAATGACGATTTTATTTGACAGGATAAATTTTATGAGGACGTGTCTCTATTAGTTAGCTGGCTATAGATAAATAACACTACTTGTAAACCACTAACCGTTCTTCAAATATTATGTATTGGGTTAATGTGAATTTTTGCTGATAGTTTGACTCTTAATTACAAAAAACTAATTAAAAAAAAAAGTCAAACAATTAGCGTGTATAATAGCTGCATATACCTGTACTTAAATTCGACTTTTTCGAAAATATCCTCTCAAAAAGACGATTAGTCCATAGTTATATTTACAACTCATCCATGGCACATATTATATATCGATTCTCAAAGTCGCAAGTCAGAGCGAGACCCTAGTCAAGTCCAAGGATAATACCTCTTAAACGACTCTTTGCTTCAAAAGTCAGTCCGGAGAAAAAAAAGCGTCACGTGTCGCGGCTACTCATTTCGCACAAAACTAACATCCTTGACATGAGTCGCGTGCGCTTCTGAAGTTGATAAAGGTCCAGGATGTATCTCATGGACGCGTGGCCGTTAAACGAGCCGTAAACACTATAGACGCGTGTCGAGAGAGTGGGCAAGCTGCAACACACATGTTGACCACTGGTCAACTGGACTCGCGCGCGCGCGCTGACACACGACCTCCGAATATACTTACATATCCGCGCCCTCCCGCTGATTCTACGACCTCCTGACCGGCTATATCCTCTCGCGGGGTGTTGTCGTTTTGGCGGCTTATGTTTTTGCAAACGTTTGGACCACGCGCCCAGGGCTACTACCTACATGTGTTTCGCATAAATCAGAAGGTGCGCGCGAGAGCTATGAGAGCCATGTATTCTTCAAAGAAATTTGTTTTCATCTTTTCTGCCATTGAAGCTATGGCATTGACCGTAATTCGACTATTGTAGTAATGTGTAAGCTTGGATAACGAATGTTTACCTTTTTTTTTTCTTCAATAATTACTTAAGTATTTTTAGTTATAATTTGTTCATTTTATGGGATTTTTTTCATATCGATGCATTTATTTTTCGTGTTTTAAATTTTTTCAATGTTCAGCATTTATATTTTTATAATAAAAACAAACTTAGCCTCTAAACATTTATTCTTATAGGGCAAGAATAAATATTCTTAAATTTATTACAGAATATTAATATTTCAACCCTTACGTATAAAGATAACGAAAAAGAAAAAGAAATTTACCGCTGCTTTGTCAAAGAAACCGTAAGTTATGCCTGAAAATGCTTTCGTTGAAAAAAAATATTACCCATAAAATGCAAAAAAAAAGAACACTTCAACCCAACCACTTTGGCCCAGTATGACGATAATCCCGCTAAATCGGCTGTGGCAACGAAAAAAAAAAATCCACCAAAAAAAAAAGTACCGAAACGAGTTTCAAATCCCCATCTAAAAAAAAACATGTGAAAAAATGGTACCGTTTGTATAAATAACGTAAACCTCTCCTCCCTTCTGCAATATAATTTGCTCGTTGAAGAAGCATGCACATACTTAAACCTCCATAGCGACTAGCATGCGTCTGTCTCACACGAAATTCGTACATATAATATAATCCTCGAGGTCACGGAGAGGTCCAGAGAGGAGGTTGTGTATATGCTTGGTCCTTTGCTGCTGCTGGTTGTAAAGTCACAGAGGACGAGTACCTGACGAAAGAACGCCAGGTCGCATCTTTATTGGCAGCAATAACGTGGGAGAGAGAAAAAAAGAGAGGGAGTAAGGTTTGGAGCGATTTTCGGATTATGCGCTCTTGGACCGGCAAGCTTAGGATGTAACTCATGCACATGTATAGTTATACCGGTGTATATAATAGGATGTGTGTTTCTTTCAAAAGCAATAGATAGGCTTTATTTTACCAGATTTTAAAAATAAATAAGAAAAACCTAGTAAAATATATTTTTAATTAAATCTACTGTTTCTTTAATATTAAATTATTAATCAAAGATTAAATATCATATTTTTAACAAATGAATCTATAGCAAAATTATTTGTAAAACTATGTATAAATTTATTTTACAATAATTATTCAAAATGTGTAAATTTCTTGGATAAAAATTTTTGAAAAACACATTTTCATCTGTATTCATCAAATTAAATTTTTAATTATTTAATACTTACAAATTATTTAAACAGCAAATTTTCAAAAATACACATTTGTATCACCATACGAAATAGCCAACGTACACGTAGCAACGATAGACGCTTTGCACATCAGGCAGCCAATACTACACTACACAAGGATCCTGTCTGGTGGTCATAAATCCTAATCGTGTCGAAAGCCCGGAGAGCCTATAGGGTCGACCCTGTCAAAATATTTGCAGCCCCGCAGCCAGAGTCGCGCGTGTGCGTGTGTATAAGCACCAAAACCGACCCGGAAACAAAGTGCAAATACCTCCCACCGTTTTTCTTTCTTTTTTCTTTTTTTTTTTTGCTTATACTCTCGGATGTAATGTTCTCACTCGCAATGAGAACGGGACCCTTTAGACCCTTACATCTTGCACGTTCTTTTTATCTCTTCTCAAAGACATACGGACACGTGTTCGCTCACGCGCCTTTGATCCTTCTCTGTTACTTACTCACGTGGTTCAACCGTTTGTAAGTAAAAAATACCGTAGCTTGTGAATTGGTTTTTCAACTTGCTTTTTTTTTCTTATTTACGGGATAGTTTGAATTGAGTTATTAATTGAGTCCCCCCCCCCCTGTCAATGTAATATTAACGGTTTAATTAACTTGAAATGAAAAATAAATATGAAAAAACCATCTAAATGTATGGTTGTATAGCCAGAAAAGAATAATTGAGAGAATCGTTAATACCTGGACACAGGAGTGCATTAATCTGCACTCTTGTATACACTATTATATATACCGCTAGTCGAGCTATGACGTCACAATGGAATTTAAAGTATCTTTAACTTGATGTATTATTGCTTACCAAATAAAAGTAGAAGAGAGTAATGTTTTACTTACTCTGTTCGAGGAGAGAAAAACAAGTGTAATTAAAGTTCGATGGTTATCTTCTAATTGTCTCATTAAGATTCAAGTGATTTTTTTCCCCAGGTCGATATTTTACTCGAAATAAATTACCTGAATAGGAATGCAATGACTGTATATATTTAAACAAAATCGTTTTGACATTTAAATCTCATTTTAACACATTGCGCTTAATTTTCAATAGAAATCCCTTTTAATTTTGAAAATTCGCAACAACAAAAAATAAAATAAAAAATTTTCTTATATAGTACACAAAACTACGTAATCCAACCCATTCACAACATTTGCTTGCAATATGAAACGGTAAAATCCATAGACTCAAATTTTATGGTAGCACATTATACACACACATACTTTGGTTGCAACAACGACGAAAGTGTCGGCCTCGCAAGGCCGAAACGTCTCAAGCCAAAGCCTTTCGCGCAAGTTTTTTTTTTTGCACCTAATTTAAGAAACGAAGTGTTTCGCTCGTTTCTCCCTCTCTCTTTCTATCTCCAATAAATTATCGAAAAGCCATTAAACCAGAAAGCAGAAAAACAAAGCTACGTCCGTCGTAACGTTAGATAAACATAGAGCTCACGGTGTGTCATAAAATAGATCTGTTGCCCGTAATACGCGACGGGAAGGATTTTAGAAATGCGCGAAAAAAAAGAACATACAAAAAGAAATACACAAAATTCGTCCGAGACCTTGTTGGGTATATAATAAAAGGTTTGCCCCGTTTAAAATATGAAGAAAGAAGATGAAGCATCTATTATAGCGGATAGCTGCCACCCAAGAGTACCGTTTTCTCGCTTCTTAATTTTTTTTATTTTTCGTTCATCTTATCCACGTAGTTATGTCTTGTAACACGACTGGCACGAGCTACATTTATCTATATATAGGGTTTTTCAAGGGTAGACAGACATCTCTCTCTCGACCCTTTTTTCGCCACGAATATAATCCAGATCTTTTTTCGTTTTATTATACCTGAGGATCGGGTTAGCTTGCGTATTATACAGAATAGTGGTTGGGTAATATGGAACTGCTGCTCTCCATAGTCCAGTGGGTATTACGGTTTCGCAAAAGAGTTGAGTATTTGAGGGGCAGGGGATGAGGAAGTGGGGGTGTATATATATAAAGAGAGAGAGAGGCGCGTCCGAGCGGGAAATCGTAAAAGCCGCATGCGGGCCTCACCCACCAGCGCTTCCGAAATTCTGTGGTAAATGTATATATAGGCTCTCAATATTAAGTACGATTGCTCCCGAATGACCAAGTATTAGGATTAGCTACGCTTCTTACTCTCCACCAACTGTTTGCAATTTGCTTTCGTCTAGTATACTATATAATACACATTTACACAATAGTAGAATAGTAGACATATATTTATGTAAGTGTCATAAATAAAGTAAGTATAACTAAAAAAATTTTTTAGTTTAAATTTTAACAGAGTATAACGTTGAAAAATTATAGCGCGACAATTTTTTTATAAGATATGATGAACGTGTGAAAGGCGTAGAAAAAGTTGGGTATAGGTATATAATATAATAAGAATTCAAGAGCACGACGCCTCGCGCAAAGTAGTATATGTATATAATACTACATGTACATCAGCCTGGACGTGATTTTCCGTAATTAGACATTATTTATTAGAGAGGCGCGCGTGAATATGGCCAGCTATATAGGTATAGCAGCAGTTCCTTGGCAGAGGGAGAGAGAAAGAAAAAGAGAGAGAGAGAGGAGAGTATTAGGTAGAGCCCACTGGAAAATCCTCGAGCCGTGATAAGGTAGCATGACGAGGTATGTGTGTGCTGAAAGCGTATACACACGACTCTGCGCTGCTCCTCTACTCGTCCAGCTCGCATTATATATAGCTATACCACACCGCGCTGCCGACACTTTTCGCGAAAAAAAAAATAGAATAACTATATATACGTACATACATGAGAGGCACCTTCACGGCGAGCCGACTTTGCGCGCCAATTATATCGAGGCGCGGCGCTTTCATTTTTCTTGAGCTAATCACGAGTGTGCCATAGTGTCTAACGTGTGACGTATATTACTGGTATATATGTAAGTACGAGCTGGTGTCCTCGTCTCTCTGGTGAATCCACCATCTACCGCAGATGTATTGCTTTTTTATACGCTAGCTGCTAGAGTAAAGGATGATTTATTATATTTTAATTTTTTACGAGCAATTCGGTTTTTATTTTGTTTATAAAAAAAAGGATTAGTTTTGACGTGTTGTTCTCCAAAAAGAAATATTTGAAAAAAAAATATTGTCTAATAAAATAAGATGCTATTCTCGTATAGGTATGAATGGGATGTTAAATCGTGTGTTTTGGTACATTGGAATTCGAAGCCAAAAGTGGATTATCTTGAGATAAGTGCAATAAGCGAGAGTGTGTGGGTGTATGGGTGTTTGTACTGCGCTTGCCCCTTGTTCCACGGCTAATTTAACCCAATTAACGCGAGTATAATCCAAGACCGCAAAAGGGAAAGTTTTTAAACGTTAATAAGTGAATTTCGGTGTTATTTGTATATATTAGAGGATTTATACATATATGTGAAGGTCTGGTTATTTTTGGTAATTTTGTTATGCCATCTTCAAATTCCTATAGCTAGATTATAATTTTGTAGGTGGTAACTGTTGTTTTATTCTTTTTTTTGTGTGTGTACCAGATGAGATATATTAATTCGAGTGCATTAAAAAAACATTCGGTGTGTTTAAGGTCTAAAATTAAAATTATTTTATTGTTAATAGAACAATAACCGATACTTGAAAAATCGGTTTATTTACGCGTTTAAAACTAGACGTTTAGTATAAGTGTATGAGTAAAACAATTAATATTAAACGTTGACTTCCCTATTGAAAAAAAAAAAGTTAAAAATTAATTTTTTTACAACTCCGATAATTAAAAGTCAGACTTTTTTTTCTTTAAAAAAAACTCAACTATATTTTGGGTTTTATATTTTTACGCGCATTGTTAAAAAAAAAGAAGAAAAGAAAAAATATTTTTAAAACGTTGAGACCTCTAAAGTTATGATTTTATTACAGCCTTTAATAACGTCCACGCTATATTTGTTATTAGCTTTTACGGCAGTGCAAGACATAGACACATACACATACATACAAACAGACACACAAAAAGGCAAAGTTGTAAAACTATAAAACGTTCGAATAAGCCAATGCTATTTTCTGCTTAATGAACGTTGACTTGGACTGACTTTGATTTTATTTTTTACTTGACATACCCGTGCCTCCACCACGTTCACCGTGCTACTTTATTTTTCCTCTCTTCATTTTCCTTCTGAACTGAAACATCAATCCTCATTTGAAATAATCATACGAATAACTATACCTTAAAATTGAAACAGCCATTTGAAAAATTATCGAACGAGCTCCCGTAGGATGAGCAGCAATAGCAGCAGCTACCGTGTGTCGAGGGGGAGGGGGGGGGGGAAGGGGAGACGCATATATGCAAAAGCAAGAAGACCCATAACGGTAAATTGCTCCGAAAGAGGTAAGAAGAGAAGTAAATCCCTTCCCATTCTCTCTCAAATTCAAAGCAGCAGAGCAGCCCTGAGGGGCCCTTTTGAATCAGCAAAACAAGAGCTGCTGCTGCTCTTTGATCGCAATCGCTAGTGTATGACGAGCAATATTATAATTTATAATAGTCAGGCAGGCCGACTTCTTCAGAGTGTGCGGATGTCCCCTCTGGCTGCGCTGACTTCGTTTACGAGTGCAAAGCCCCGTAGCGGGGTAGGTAAGTCAAGATGAGTGGTAGCCTGCACTGAGTCTTAATTCACACTCGTCATAAAGTCATTATCAATCCATCACTCCCCCCCCCCCTTCCTCCCTCTCCCACCCCCTTCCTTTCTCTCTACCCTTTACCCTTAAAACTTGTCCCTCGGTTCTTCCTGCACCAGCAGCAAGCGCAGTACGTCAAGCAAGCACATGTATATAAGTATACATGCGAAATAAGCATGTGCTTGGTGCAAGTAAGCCAAGCCGAGAGCCTGGGCATCATCGCAGTTCAAGAAGGGGGTCCTTTCTCTCTCCATCTCGCTTCCTCTTTACCGCATCTTTCTCTCTTCTTTCGCGGGGGTAAGCGCGTCGGAAGAGTGGGAGGGAGAGACGACTACGACGACGACGACGACGATGACGACCACGACGATGCCGCTGCCGCCACCGTCAGCTCGCTCGTGCTCTCTCTCACTCACTCACTCTTTTTCAGGGGGGAGAAAGAAAGAGAGAGAGAGAGAGAGAGAGAGAGAGAGAGAGTGGGGCCCAGGTGGGAGTAGTCGCGGCGCACTTCACTAGCCTGTGTGTAAAAGAGAGAGAAAGAGCATAAGAGAGTACAAGCGGGGGATAGAGCGAGAGAGAAAGAGCGAGCGAGCGTGTACGCGCGGGCCGGGAAGTAGAGGGGCCCCGGCGCGCAACGTGAGGCCCCGCGCAGTAAGGGCCCGCAGGCCATCCAGTTCGCTTCTTCCTCGCCTACTTTTAGAAATTAGTCGCACTTCAACCGGCGAGCAGCCGAGGAGCCAAGAAGGAGAAAGAGAGAAAAAGAAAGAAGGAAAGAAAGAGAGAAAGCTACTGCTACTGCTGTTGCGTGCGCGAGTGTTAATCAAGACCCGGCTACCTGGAGTTGACAGTGTATTTTCAAAATTGAAAAGTAGTGTTACCGATAATCCAGCTAAGCCACCGAGGAGGCTCTGGCCTGCTAAGATCGCTGGACCCTGGATGCTGGATCGAAAGCTCAAGCTCTCTCGGCCAAAAAACTAAGGCAAGCTTTGGGCTTGGGGCATTAGCAGCAGCAGCTTGCTAGCTGGATTTGAATTTCGCGCCCTAATAGCGCGCGCGCCCATGCACAGGAATCCACGGGGCCGGCGAGGAACGTCGCTCGGCAGCAGAAAGAAGAGAAAGCAGGACGAGGATTTGAGTTGGCTCTGAGCCGGAAGAAAAGGAGGAGGAGGAAGAGGAGGAAGAAGACGTTGACAACGACGTGGACTCGGCCCCCGCCACCTGCAGAGCTGGCCGATGTGTCCGGTTAAGTGGAAGTGCGAGTTTTCAGCCTGGCCGCGGCAGCATCGATGTAAAATCAGCCGCGGATCGTGACGGCGATAAAAAGAAGAAGAAGAAGAAGAATAAGAAGAAGAAAAAGAAGATAAAGAGCAGTGCTTGAAAGCTCTCACTCCCTCACACCACCCTCCCTTTCTTCCTTCTACTACCCTTCTTTTCTGCGAGAAAGTTGACAACAACGATTTTTTTTTTTTAATGTTGGTTTGTGGTGCATTTTTGCTTCGAGTGTTCCATTGAGAAGAGAAAGCTTAGAAGAAGAACAACGAGAAGACGAAGCTTTGATACCAGTAGCAGCAGCAGCAGCAACAAGTGCAGCAACAGTTGGTGGCGGTATATACAAGTGCAGCTGGGCGAGAGTATACCTTGAGATTCGAAAGATTCCGGAACTTGGAAGAAGTAGCGCGCGCTCGTGCTCTTTAGTGCTACTACTACTCTGTGGCTTGCTCTCGTTATACGTGGTATACTAGTTGTGTGGCTGTTTATTTTTGTTTGTTACTTTTGTGGACCTGACGGACGTACATCGGACGAGCGAATAAAAAAAATCGTTTTCACCTATGATTTTTTGGTGATTTGTTAAATTTTGACCGATAGATAGATAGATAGATCTATGCTCGAGTCGCGGTTTAACGTAACGCCGTTTAACGGCTGAGAGATTATAAGTATTACTGTGATCTCGTGACGGCAGAGACGTTCGGGACACCCGAGGACATTAACGACACCACTCTGGATACCACGCTGCTCATATGTAAGTAATTTTTTACTCATATTTTTTAATTTTAATATTGATCTCTGATTTTTTGTCTTTATGGTTTGAAATATCGATAATTTGCTGGATTGAATATTATTACGCGAATTTTTTAAACAATTTTCTTTTTATTTAAATTTTAATTAATGGTTTTTTTTTTCTTTTTTAATTATGGTCTGTAATCTTTGAATAATTAGCAATGTTGATTAAAATTTAGCGATTTATGCTTGAATTTACGAGCGTTTGCATTATGAAATATCAATAATTTAAAAGAAAAGTAGTAATAAACAAGTGTCTTTGAGTAATAATAATCGTTGGATTTATAAGCGCGCATAGACTAGAGCTCCATCTGTCAGTCCTACTTTCTGTGATCTACTTTCTATATTCGAACATAAATCAAAAGGTAGCCGTTAAAAGAATCATCAAAAAAAAAATAAGAAGATAAAAATGAAGATGAAGAGAGATGTTAATCCTATCAGAATCTCATTTTCATGAATAATCCAATATTATATGTTAAAATAATTGCTTAAAGATAAAGAAGATTAATTTTTAGTAAAATAAATTGGGCTCGGTGCGGAACTTTCACAATTGCCCTACTAAGCTTTAGACGCTCGCCAAATATTTTAACAAATTCAGAAATTAAATTTATCGACCACCTATGGATATTTTAATTCTTAACTATATATATTAATACAAATAATTTAAAATTTTTATTAATTATAAAGTAAAAAAAAATTTTAGTTTTTTTTTCATAATTTTTATTTAATTACTAGTTTATTTAAAATAAAAATATTTCGATGCAACAGAACATCTACGTAAAACTTGAAAAAAAAAGAATTAAAATTTATAGAGGGGGCATGAAGTCAAGGGTCCAGTATCATACCAGTACCTCCCGCGTCATCAAATTCAAACGGGCAGTAGTCCGGTCCGAAAATTTCGTCACGGTAAAACGGGTACACGAAAAAAAAAAATGAACCGTAGAAAAAGGAGGAGGGAGGAGGGCCTGGTTGACGCGAGCTCCGTTATACGCGCAGTCGTGTGTCCTTGCTCATTGAAACGGCCGCGGTGGGTTCGTGAGTTGGTCGCGACACACAAATTTGTATATAGCTATATATGAAATACACACACACACACATGTTGCTCCGCTGGCAATGACGGAGACTCTAGAGTGTGGGCGGTGTACGACGCGACGGAAGAGGAGAAAAAGAAAAAGAAAGAAGAAAGGTCCCATAGAAATGGGCGAGTCCCGAAAACCGCGACTTCTTTCCGCTCCTTTCTCCGGTATATACGCAAGGTGATGCTCCCAAGCAACACAGGGCCTAATAGAGCCCTTTTTTTAGCTTCTATCCAACATTTATATTATATCGTTTCTTTGTGAATTTTATTTTTTGCAAGGATCTAAATTTATAGAGCCAAAACTTTGGGACAGGAGGTAGACAGATCCGCGTCCGAGCTTGCTGGTGATGCGGAGTATAACGACGAGGAAGCGGGCGCGTTATCAGCGCGTCGCGAGGGAGAGAAAGAGAGCGCGAGAAAGAGACGGAAAGAGAAAGGGAATGAAGAGGAAAAGAGAAAGAGAGAGAGAGAGAGAGAGAGAGAGAGAGGACAAAAGAGCTGGGAGGAAAAGGATGAGGAAGAAGAAGGCCGCGCAGACGGAGTAGGAGGACGTGGAGTGGGAGGCGAAAGCCGAGAGTAGGTCAGTGTACCGCACCGAGGAGTAGAGCACTCGCGAGTCTGTGTGTGTGTGTGTGTTTGTGCGGGAGCACGTGAATGGGCCCCGCGGTAGTATAGGGGGGTTCGCGAGAGAGTTGCAAGAGAGGGGGAATTTCCGACTCGAGTTCCGCGAGAGGACTACTGCTGAGGCTTTTGCTGCTGCTGGTGGTGCTGGTCCCCGCGGAATGCCTCCCCTCTTTATCTTTCTTTCTTTCTCTCACTCCTTCCGAGCCGCCCCTTTCTCTCTTTTAGCCTATACCTCTTTCTCCTGCTGCTACTATACTGCTGCTGCTGCTGTGTCTTGCTTGCTTGCAACAACTATATATATTCTCTGTATGTTGTTCTATGCTAATTTTTTTTTCTTTTTTCTTTTTTTTTTACCACATTGTCTTTCTAGGCTTAAAGTTCCCTTCCCTCTTTTTCTCTATCTCTCTCCTGCAATACAGTAGGTGTATAATACTCGCTGACAGAGATTGTCGTACTGTTATTTTTATCGTCGCGAACCGGCTTTTTGAGAATCGGCTAGGATGACTCTTTCTTTCGGGGCCTCCTCTTCTCTCTTTGCTTCTTCTGCCTCTCAACATCAACTATACGACGAAGGTGACGAGGAAAGAAGCTCTCTTGCGCTCTTTACGCTCCATTTTTAACTGTGTCAGTAACGATATTTATCTTCCGTGGGATACATACATATTATATACTGCGATATAATATACACTTTTCTTTAGATGACGAGATTCAAACTTCTTTTTTTGTTTCGCTAATTTTTTTTTTTATTCCTCTTTTCTGTCATTTTTCTTAAAATTCGTCGATTCATCACGTATCCAAATATTTTCAAATTGATTTCTATATCCATTACGTTTATTGAGCTATATAATTACCTAAATTATCCTTTAAAAGCACAAAACCATCAATTTCAATATAACTCTATATCTACAAAAATCCAAAACTTGGTACATACATCAAACTTTGCCTCTGGCTAAATCTTCTTGCTTATACTTTCCTACCCACGCCACAGCGATGCATGATCCTAAAATTCAGACCTACACCAGCATCCAACCTTTGGTTCCTTCTCTCGCAAACTCAGATATTCTTTCTCTTTCTCCTGGGACTTATCGTACCTATCTGATACTGATTAGGCACTCCCAGACGTACACACACAGCATATACACTTTAAAGTACAACATCGCGCTTGCTTGGCCGCACAACAATTTCACCATCGTTCCATCTCGCTTACTCTTCTAGCATGCATTGTATATAGCTAGCTAGCTAGCTAGCTTATATTCCAAGAGAGTCTTTCTCCTCTAGGCCGCGGCCGCACCGCCATTGCGCCGAGTCGCACTTTCTCCGTTCTCGCGTTCTTGAACATACTTGGTTGTTATGTGTATCTGTATGTGTGTGTGTGTGCTTGCGTATATCTATGTTGGCTTTTATATACGTGTGTTCTCTCGACTAGCTTTGCCGATGTTAAACTAAAACATTGAGAGGCTTGCTTTATAAATTCGATCTTTCTTTCGAGAGAAGTTGCTTTGATAATATTCTCTTTTGTTTGGATGCTTATTTTTATTATTGAGCAAATATTTGAAAAAATAATTGAGATATTTATCTTTGTATATAACAATAGTTTATTTTTAAATTTTTGTAAATTTATTAATAATAAAATATTTAAAAGGAAATAACATTTCTTTTTTTTAATAAATTAATATTGGAGAACATAAATAGCGCAGCATAGAAAATTTTAATCTACAGTATTCAAATACATACGGGCTTAAATCCTTTATATTTCTATAGAAAAAAGCTTTTCATACAACATAAAATCAATTGCAAGTATAACTGGGTCAGTACAGTTCGGTTCGCGATGACTCTCGTTAATAATATCGTAAAAAGTAAGTTTGTCATTTGTGCCAAATTCGATATCATAAGAGTGTGGGGGAAGCTTCTTTTTAAATTTTGAGTAGCTCGCTTCCTATTTACATGGAGCACGCGTGACTTGAGAGCTGACTTTAATACTATATACGGTGCGTATATTGAAAAAATATACTTCACGTCGTTTGAAAAACAATTTCGTTTTTCGGTCATTGTAATATTTGCTAATAAGTTGAAATCGGACTTTTTGTAAACTTTACGAATACTGTAACTGGTGTAAGAGAAAAATTTATTTTTTTTAATTTTAAATTTCAGTTTTTTGATTTAATTTTTATATTATAATTAACAAAAAAAAAAGATTACTATTTATAAACAATAAATATTATGTTCTATTATATTTTTGTTACAAGGAAAATCGCCAGTCTAAAATAGTTATCCCGAGAAAAGTCGTAATACGCAGGCTTAGAGAGCAACAAGTGGAATTCCCAGCGTTACGTGCGACGTACGTTGTCGAAAGACATTTCCATCGAAGGTTCGCGTGGCATCGAACTCTCTTTTAGTTACTTAAGCAGAATTTTACGCGCGTGCGGTTAACTATTATACACGTAATCAAAGCCACGACTTTTCTTTATACTTTTGACAAAGTTTTTAATTTACATGATTATAATAGATAAAACGTTATCGATACGTATTGTAATGTTTGACAATCTCAAAAAAAACATTTAAAAATTTTTTCCTCAATAATATTTAACAAACACTGTCATAATAAAAAGTTCTTATATAATTAAAAATAAAAAGAAAATAAATAAAAATTTAAAAAGAAAACAAAAAAATTGGATCAAATCCAAAAATAAAAAGCGCAAAATCATCAGTGTACTCATAAAACACACGAGAAAGCACATATCGTTATCCGGAAGACCAAAAAAAAAAAAAAAATCATCCCGTCGCAGTAGTGAGCCCACATGTTTGGTTGTTGGTGGATATATTATACAGAGTAAGAGACTTCCGATATTAGCATCGCTACAAATACAATGACGGGAGAGGCGCATAACTAGGCATAACTGGGACGCGCGGTAAAGCCTGGCCGGTGTACCGCTACAATTTTTAGTCAGATAAAAGTCCCGCATATATACATATGTCGTTCAACACTGATACATCAAATACTCGTCATATACTTATACGTACACATATTATACTCCTCGACTAATTAAATGTTTAATGTCCCGCAGGCTTATAACCATTAGAGTCCCAACTAACTAAATCGCATTCCTCTATATCCAAACGCGCGAGTTTCGGCGATGACTCGACTGGCTCGGTGCGCTACTTGAAACCCATAAACGACGATTGTATAGTGTAGAGGTATAGCCGCAAGATCTGCAATGAAAGTGAGAGAGAAAGGAAGATATAAGTGGAAAAAGAAAGAGAAAAAGATGAGCTACGTGATGCGAATTTATACGAGAGAGAGAGATTTCCCAATAGCTATTACTGGGCAGGCAAGGACCGACGCAACGATGAGGAGAGTCACTCAAAATATCAAAGTGTCATATTGACGCATAAACACAATCGCATGCATACCTATACACACTGAGAAAGAGATCGCTTGCGTAAGGATGTTTTTGTTTACGCCCGCACGGCTAAATTGTGTATACATACATTTCATTGTGTTTTATTATTCCCTAATTACGTGAAAAATAACACGACGCTATATGTTTGGGGATATACTATATTATTGCCTGGTCAGGTGAAAGACTTTTACCTGGTTGTGTCCTTCTTTTCTTCTTCTTCTTCTTCTTCTTCTTCTTCTGATGACTCTTTGTAAAAGATATCGTATATCTGCTGAAGTTAAGTTTTAATTAGAGTAATATACATACCTCCACCACAACTTGAAGCTTTCTGTGATTTTCATCAATTTAATTAGCAAGAAGAGAAAGAGAGAGACTGCAATTAAGTCACACTTGAAATTAATTAGTGTGCATATGCAAATGGTTGAAAAGAGCATTGGTCTAATCAGATAAGGTCAATATCTCGTTGAGTCCTACATCAGGATAAATTCAAGTCGTATTATATTTACGGGTGGGCATACCATAACGGGTACGTATACTTTAACGTCCCTGTACTGACGTCGAATGAAAGAGAGTTTGGAGATTCAAAGTTTAATCGATCACTGCTTTATAATCGCACAGCCAACTTTCATTACCAACCCTCTCTTAAATTTCCGCAACTCTTCAATACTACAATAAAAACATGAGAGTGTGTGTGTGTGTGTGTGTGTGGGAAGTAAGAAAACCGGAAATGGAAGTGAATCTTAACGCGCAGCAGCCATAACCATCTCGAATGTACATATACATACTCCCATCGAATCGGAGGAGGAGGAGGAGGAGGACGTGCAAATAGCAGCAGCAGCAACAGCAGCAGTCAGCCAGCCAGCCAGCCGCTCTCCTGTTTCAAAGTAGGTCAGTCCGCGGCGATCGGATCCGGCGCAGAGAGCAACAACACACGTACATATATATGTATATATACAGGTACGTGCTCGAGCGCACACACACGTCCGACTATATACGCGAGTGGCATTTTTCGCAACGAAAAGGAAAGCTCCCTGTCTCTCTCTCTCTCTTTCTCTTTCTCCCCCGCTCTTGATCTGTGGGGGGCAGAGGTGAAGGAGAGAGAGAAAGAGAAAGAGGATGATGGGAGGAAAGGAATAAGCGCAGGCAAATCCGCGCGCGTGCGTGACCGAGGTATACGAGGAGGCTGCTGCTGCTGCTGATGGACGAAAATCCGCGGAGGTCGACGTTGCTTGGGCTGATGTTGTATCCATCACAACTACCTTACCTGGTGTGGGCAGCAATATAGTCATGTATAGTGACGTTAGTAGTAGTAGTAGTTGTAGTAGTAGTGCGCGATGCGATGCTGGTGGTGGTGGCTATGCGGAGCGAGCCTCCTCTCCGGCTAACGGTGCTGCGTGCTACTTTTACCCGAGCGACAGTCGTTGTCGAGTCCGCCTAGAAAGAGAAAGAGAGATAGAAAAATAGAGAGGGCTACAGAAGCCCCCCTCCCCCCCTTTCTCTACTCCTAAAACTCCACCACGTGCAGCCCCTCCATCCACCAACTACTCCCCTGTATATCCAAGCTCTTTGATTATCGCAACCCCTTTCTCTATAGCCAGCACCCGATTCTCTTTCTCTCTCGATCTCACGATTTATGCAGATACTCGTCCTCCCTCTATTCCTTCCAGCTTTCTTATTCTCTATACGCAACAGGCAGCTCAGTGTTAAAAGCTGGTGTGGCTCAGTTGATAGTCCGTAAATTTTTTTTTTTTTTTTTTTTTGAGTAACGGACCACTATTGTGTCCTAATCCTGTGCTACCGTTTGCCGAAATTTGGCTCTGAATTGATTTTCATTTGATTTGGATATATATGTATGAGATAGGGAATCACAAGATATATCGCTGATGCTCCTCACGTACTCCATAGCTGCTTTAAATTTATATACAGTACCGACGTATCGAATTAGCCGTGACGTTTTTCCAAGTGAAATTTGCTAGATATCAAAAATCGGTAACAGATCGCTTGTCGTCAGACGTATACACGCATCAAAGCTCATTTTTCCAGCTAGATTTGATACTCTGCCTCGTCTCGTATTCGAAACTCATCTCTAATGACGTTACTCTCTCCCTCCTCCTCTCTATCCTCTTCTCTTTCTCTATATCTCATCAATTCCTGCATCTATCGTATGCGGCTCTACCTGTTTTTGGTCAACAGATGTATATATGATAGACCTACACGATCGAAATATTTTAATTTCAGTCATGCGTCAGTTCGTGTAATATTAATCCATCTCTCTCTCTCTCTTTCTTCAGGTGCGCCTCTTGTCCTCAACCGATAAAGCTTTGAAAAATATTTGCCTCTTATGCGTCTCGTGTAGAGAGATTCAAGTGACGTTTATCCGTTCCGTTAAAGAATCTCATCTCTTAGCCGCTGCTGCTACTACAGCCTGATTTACAACCTTTTTTTTTTAACTATCCGAACGATGCATCCGCATAAAAATGTAACGGGTCTCCTTTATGAAGTCAAATCAAGATACCAATAATATCTAATTTTAATTAAATACCAAAATTTTTCATTAGGAATTTTTTTTTTAAAATAATGATCTATTTAAATGACATGCAGTCTTGAACTATCTTTTGAGAATCTTTAAATATCCGCTCAGCAAAATGATCTTCATGTCTAGAGTGCACATTTTTCTTTCAACTAACAAACAAAAAAGTCCTTCGTTAGTCATCATCATTGCATATATAGGTACTTATATGTTGACCATGGTAGTTTCTAAATGGTCCCTGTCAGTATATATTGCCATTTAAATATATTAAAGAGTCGCGATTTGCCTAATCGGTCCAGTTCGATCGGCTACCCACATACATAATTGACGTGCGCGTGACCAGAGTTCCAAATTGGAAAAAAAGGGCAATACATCCACATCCTTAGCCCGCCAAATTCAAGCGGGTATATTATACGTGAGCAGTGTCGCATACACATACACACATAGACATTATTATAGTGGGGGATTCTTTACCCACTGATCTCATTGCGGCTGAAGAAAGAAGAAGAAGAGGGAACGCACGGAATCGAAGCGAGCCGGGCCGCAGCCACAGTCGAAGTGGGCGCTCGTGTGCGGTGTGTGTGTATGTTGTGTGCTTGCGAGCGAGCCCGCAGAGAGAGAGAGAACTAACGGTACTCAACCAAGGCGAGGAGCTGCGTCACGCGTTTACTCTTCCATCCCCACTATTAAATATATACACACACTCCTTCTCTTTACTTCGTCTGGCTGCCTCTTCGCAGCAACATAAGCCGCCACTATGTAGGCACATGCCTGATTTGAGGGAGGGGCGTCCGTGGAGAAAGACCGCCGCGTATCTGTATAGTGTTTGAATATGCTTTTTTTCTCTCTCTCTCTTTCTCACTCTACCCCTACTATTATAGGTTTGCAAATGAGTAATGGCGAACAAAACTGGAGAGTCGAGTACGCGTGTAATTGTGATTAACCAAATGCATGGGATTTTCATGTATGCTTTGAGTACGACTTATAGATGATGATAATGATGATGAATATTCGCGTCAACGTCCTTGCGGCTGAGAGAGTTTATTTGCGGCTAAAAATAAAAAAAAATTCATGTCAATTTGTTTCCCTGTAAATGAATTTAGTCATTAGGCAATTTACAGTTTAAAGATGTCTCTATATCTTTGTGAGATTGTGATTGTGAGGAATGGTATAGGTGAGAATGAGAGACGATAATGAGGAGAGTACCGGGAAGTCAAAGTGGAGAACGCGAAGAAGAAAGACTCGCGAGTGGTATAGGAGACTAAACGACGACGGTGACGAAGACGAAGACAGACAATGGTACGTGACGAAAACGGATTTCCTACTTTTAATGCTCGTCCAGGCGTTCCCATGTACGATAATCGATTATGAAAATACTTAGTTATATACTACTGTGGGAATGTTTGAATCATAACGTCTGTTTTTTACACTAGATATTGAAAAAAAAAAATATTTACGATTTCAAGTCAATAGTTATTGTTTGTTATATTTCAACTCCAAGTAAAACGATCGAATAACGATTATACTTTTGTGATTCGAGGTCGTAGTCCACGAAAAAACATAAAAATAAAAATCAAGGTAACGTAAATTTTCAAGTTCCAACTGTTTGTATATGTATAGGTATGTAGAATTGAAAAATATAAAGCCATACGGTTACCGGTACTGCAGTAAAAATCGGCCTCGCAATGATATCTGGCTTTGCAACTATAGTAGCAGCAGCAGTATAGTTCTAGTATTAGTAGCAATCGAGTTTCTCCAACAACGAGGTATAGAACGCGCCGCGTCATTGTTTAGTAGAGCATCCGGCTGCTTCCTCTCTGTGTCTATTATGTACATACACCTCAAATTTACTCGCACCCAATTCTGAGCGATCCTGTTATCTATGTACCGATAATAATCCAGATCACCTTCCTCTTGTCTTATGACCTTAGCCTTAGCCTTTATATTATTACATCTCAAGACTTCAAAATTCCACTTTCTGGCCCGGGGGTCCAACCGATCGACCATCTCAGCACCTCCCATTTTTCACGCCGTCATCCACTCATATATATTTTTTTTTACTTCCTCCTCTCTTGCTCTTCGTCCAGTTGGAACTTGCTTTTTTAATGCGGTAATTTTGACGGCAAAACTTATATATACACTCTTGGCCGTATGGCTCTCTCAGCTCCGTGTGGCTCAGGCGTGCCACTAACCCAGTTAACGGCCCTCGAAGCAAGTCTCTTTCTCTCTCTCTCTCTCTCCGGCTCGAGGAGAAAGAGGAGACGCGGAAGGAGGTTCCCGAGGATAGTCATGAAGAAAGGGGGGAGTAGACCCCCTTCCACCCCCCCTTCTTACTCCATCCAACGACCATCTCTTTCTCCTCCTTGTTCATCGTCTTGTCTCTCCTCGGGCTGGCTCCTCAAAATGTCGTACCGGTACTGGTCTCATTAAAGTACATGGAATTTCGATGGGCTCATTAGACTATGCTACTTATTGCGGCTAAATTAGCGCGTAATGGAGTAAGGTAATGCTTGATTCTCTATCTTTACTTACTCACTGTGACTGTAATTGACGACCTTCCCCTCCTTTACCACGAATCCCAAATTTCTTTTGCTCAAAAATTGTTTTCAAATAATTATTATTTTTCAAACTCTTTTATTACTTCATCACAGTGAAAATAAGCAATCAGGATAATTAGTTGATTATCTATGTTAAAATAAATTAGATACATTAAATTAGTTTTTTTTTCTTCAATTAATTCTAAAAATGGTTCACAAACAATTTTATCGTTGATCCAGTAAAAATTAAAGTTTCAAATTCATAAAGATAAAAAATCGTTTAGTAAATTAAAAAAAAAAAATATTACACTGTACGATCGGTATGCTCTTTGTTTTTTGTTCACAGGTCCTCGCGGCGCCGTTGGCGGTTGCAGCAACGGCAGTAGAGTGGATCCCTGGTGGAATCCTGGTTCCTTCTGCCCCTCGGTGTCGAGCCCAGGACCTCCGAGGATCGACGAGGGGCCGCCGCTCGACAACGACGACTTTCAATTCTGCACCCTCAACTCAAACCACAACAACAACAACAACAACAACAATAGCAATTCCAACAATAATAATAGCAATAACAATAACAACAACAATAGTACGAACAGTAATAACAACCACAATAGCAATAGCAACGGAAGGCATAATTCGATACCTAATCAATATCATCACCGGCATCAACAACAACAACATCAACAGCAGCAGCAGCATCACCAGCATCAACATCATCAGCACCATTCACACCACCAAACAACAAGAAATCGGGAGAGTAACGGCTGCTACAGCAACGGTGGCAACGGCAACAGCCACAATACGTCCTCGAACGGGGGCCTCGGTTACGTCGACTCAACGCGTCCCAATGTCGTTAATTCGGATACCTCGGATCCCTATGGATTGATATCCAGTAGTTTACATCAACAGCAGCAGCAGCGCGTTTCCGAGGGGGGCAACTCAAGCCTGGCCCCGCGTGCCGACTCTTCACAGTCCCAACCGCCACAGTCGCGCCAGCTCAGTCAGCTACTCAGCTCGAGCTCAGCTGGTAGCTCCTCTGGCAACTCTGCCCTGCCAGCTTCGCCCGACTCGCTAAACGGCTTGCTCTCGGGCTTCGGGACTCGCATCAAGCAGGAGGTCGTCTCAGGTAGCGAAGATCGTGCAAGTTCTTCCTCTGGCTCCTCAGGACCCAGTGGTTACGGATCCTCGCTGCTGAGTTCTCTGCTCTCGGGTTCCCGAATCTCTGGACCCAAGCCAGTTGGGCCCTTAGGGGCCGCCGGCTACGGTAGCAGACCGGGTCAACGTGAGCACGGGCCTGGTGAGGGGCCGCGCGGCCCCAACGAAAACGGAGATTCGACGTCGGGTGGTAATATTTTGCTAGGGCCCGTGAAGCTCGAGTATCCCGAGCCTGGTTCCGAATCCACCCGAGACGGTCACGTGAAGCTCGAGTACGGCTTAGCTGGCCCGGCAGCGGAGCTGCTGCAATTGAAGCAGCGGTCCGCGTCTCAAGACCTTGCGGCGGGAATCGATATGAAGTTTGAGAGTCAAGCCGGACCACCGGCTACGTCTTCTCATCTCAGTTCTGGAGTCGAGCCACCCCACAGCAGTCAGGGTAACCCCGGAGGTATCGTAGTTGGAGGATCACCCGCTGAAGTTGTCGGGGTAGACAGTATGTTGCTCTCGCCTTGGGGTGCGGCCGGAGCCGAGTTCTTGGAGGCACACGATGCCAAGCAAGCCGGACCTGGGCTGGACGATGCTTGGGACACCCTCTTGCTCGGATCCTCGGTCGGTGTGGCTGCTGCGGCAGCTGCACAATCGCTTACCGATCTCAAACCCCTGCCTCCGTTCACTGGCTACACTGGTCACCTGAGTATCAATGGCATACCCGGACACCACTACCACACGATAGCTTCGTCAGCTCAGCGTCCTGGCGCGCTACACTCGGCATCACCCTCGCCTTCGCCAAATCACGAGTACTACGAGTCGTCGGTCGTATCTTCTAGCACGCCTTGCCCCCAGTCTACCAACCAGCAGTCGAAGCATCATCATTCTCACCACCACCAGTCGTCGCAACAGCAAGCTCAGCAGCAGATGAATCAACCTGCGCCCCAAACGGTTGATTACATTAACAATATCGACGACATAGCGGCGATCATCGGCTCGGCGATGGCGGACACGACGGTACCAGGCAGTGAAAACGGCACAGGTCCAGGTGGTCCCGGGACAAATGGACCTGGCTCCGAGCACGAGCCCGAGGTCTCCTCTCGCGACTGGATCGACATCGCGGAATGGATCGACACCGAGTGCTCGCCCAAGGCTCAGGAGACTAGCTCGTCGAGTCCTTACTCTCAGATCTATGGCTCCGCGGCCTCGACGACGCCGGGAGGTCCACCACAACCAAACCAGCAGCAGCCACCGGGTCCGCCTCCTCAACAGCACGGCTCGACCCTGCAGAGTCTGTTGACCCACGGCTACTCGCCAATGCTGCAGCAGAGGCTCCAGGCGTCCTGCGGCGAGACGCCCTCCTCGACCAGTCCTTATCCGCCGGTAAGTCCACCCGGCCGCGTATCCACTTCCTGCAGTCCCGACCAGCCTCTACATTCCTCCTTTATTACGCCACAGCACACGCGCAAGCGCTCGCGGCCCTCAGGCGGCGGGCACCACCCGAAGAAGAGCCCAGGTGCGAATAGCGGGGCTGGCGGTGGCGCTGCTACCACGACCTTGCCCTACGGCACCGAATCCGGCCTGATCGGTGGCAAGGAGAAGCCAGTGCACAGGTGTTCTATATGCAACCGGGGCTTCCTCAACAAGAGCAACATCAAGGTCCACCTCAGGACGCACACGGGCGAGAAGCCCTTCAGGTGCGAGGTATGCGGCAAGGCCTTCCGCCAGAAGGCCCACCTCATCAAGCATCAGCAAATACACAAACGCATTGGCAGGGACTAGAGCTTGGACTCTCCGGATGACCAGATGATGATCGGGTTGTTGAGTCTAGCTCTCGTGTAGATAGATTTTAACGCTGCACGGGCTGCTGATACTGCTGCGTGTTGCTGCAGCCCGATGACAGTTTTACCAATCTCAGACCCAGTGGCAGGCAACCGGGCTGTAGCGCAGCTACTGCTTACGCCGCGTGGTATGAAAGCCCCGGCTATACGTAAACCCACATCCCGATAAGCCTTCCTTCTCTTGGACCAAGGAGGAGGCTGGTGAACGGCTTTTACCCAGGAAGCCTTGAGATCTCGAGCAGATAACTACAATATGGACTACAAGGAACACGTGCGTCAGACTCCCGTGTTATTATAACTCATTGAAAACGACGACGACGACGATGCAAGCCAGCCAGCCACCCGAGGTGTATGGCTGCAATGATGTACCTTTACGCTATGTTTAACTATTCTATATCTGTTGTATACTGCGGACCGCTACCCCTTTCTCTGGTTGCGTTGCTCTACCAACTTAATTCTCATGTAATTTTTTTTTTTTTCTATTTTTTTCCATAATTTTTAAGTTTACTGCGTTGCTATTATTTTGTACCTTTCATCTCTTATTCTCAATCTTCAATTCTACTGTAATATTCTTTCCTAATATACTTGGCTCCTCTATTCTTAATTGTTATTTATTTGTCGCGCAAAATTTCGTTGCGTTGTAATATAGTCTACTCTGTGTCGCGTTATTTAAGCTATCCTATCATTTGCTCAGCTCTATACCTATTATATCTATGCGTTCTTTGATTCCTTCCTTTTTTTCTTTTGCCTATTTTTTTTCCTTTTTTAGTTAAGCCGTTGTTGTACATTACGTCGTATACATAATATAAAATATGCAGAATTATCATGATACAAAAAAAAAAGTGAAGATGCGTGTCTTTCGTCAGATTTAAAATTAAAAAACAAAAGTTATATTCTTTTCTTTTTTTTTTTTTTTTTGATAGTTCTCATTATAAAATTATAAATATTAGTTATAAATAATATTGAATCTATATTTTTCTTTCATTTTTTTTTTTTTGCGAATGCGCGAATTTGAAAAAAAATACACATTTACTCGCGCCGCCTTTGATACTTGCGTGTAATATACATTATATAGGTAGAAACGTTGTGTGCAAAAAGTGAACCCGGGCTCTCGAATTCGTTCGCGATTAATTTGATGAAATAAATGTAAAATAATATCGATTATCGTGTTTCCGTCCGCTCGCTACTTTTTTATTAACGCTGAAAAGTAGGCCACGAGTATCGTAAGCTAAGATTCGCGACTGTATCCGTATCATCTTATTTTTTTTTTTTTTATTATTTTGAATTTGCCACAATATAAACGTCAGGGCGAGCTATAGCGATATAAAGTAACGAGAGAGCCCGAGCACTTGTTTGCGTCAATAAGCGAAACGACCGACTGCGCCCGACCATTTAATTGAGGCACCAACGAGTTTATGAGATGGTAGACTTGACTTATATAATGCGCGGGCTGTAGAAAAGCTCCACGAAATTAATCGCACACCTACACATCATACAAACATACACAAACATGTACACAAAAAGAAAAAAAACACTGAATTGTCTATCAATTTTTTTTTCTTTCGTCCGGTGTGCGTAGTCGGCGATTTTGAATTTTATTACTTTGTATAAAGCCAGATTTAAAAAAAAAAAAAAATGATTATTTATAAATATTGATGTTTGATTAAAAATTTGATTGTTACCGCACACCTGTGTATACTAATTGTTATTTTGCCTACCTATATCTTATTTTTCCTTCTAGCTCTAATCTTAATTCCCTTATACCTATACCTATATTTAGTCATATTTCTAGCTGGTGGTAAATGATATAAATATAACGTGGCATGAGATGTAATATAATGTATATAATATAGCAATATCTTTTCTCTCTTCAATCATCATTGAAATATTGGTGTGTGGAGCCCTGAGAACTAGTTTCTTAGTCTTAATTTACTTTCCTTATTTTTTTTTTTTTTATTATTTCGTAAAATACTTAATTTAAATTTTAAATGAAATAAAACTGTACAGCTCTAAACGATAATGAAGTATTCTGTAAAAAATAAAAATTAAATCTTCAGTATTAATTTTTTATAATTCTTCAACTCTCTAACAAACTTAATTACATACACTTAATTAATAATCTTATTTTTCTCTGTTGGTTAAACTTTATTCTTTTATTTTTCTCTTCTCGGTACTTTTCTCGATATATCTCGATCCATCGCAGACAATCGATAATGAACTGTATTATTAGCGCAGCTACTTACATACACAAACACCATAATATACGAGTACACACGTATGCAATAAATATAAGCGTGCATGCACGTATACATATATACATATATGCGAGAGCGTAGCTGGCTACGCCTAGAGAAAGTTTTCATGTGAGCATTTAATTATAGATGAAAAAATATGTAATATACATATATGTATCATTTTGTACGCTCGAGAACGAAGCCCATTAAAATGCAAAATACGACGAGTGACGAGAGAGAAAAAAGAGAGAGAGAGAAAAGGTGGCAGGAGTAGAAAAAATTTGTTTTTCAGAACTGTCCAGAAAGGGATCCCGAGCCAAGTGTCCAGACAACGTTGATCTCCATATGCACTTCCGTCTCTTCCTTATATAAGTATAGTCATATCACTGGTCGGTCAACTTTCGTATGTATATATAGGTAGGTAAGGTACACATGGTCCAGCCGCCAAAACAGCTGTAAGCCCCGTAATGAACCTAAAAGTCAACCTCTTAACTTTCTGGGTCAGTGTCTGCGGGCCGAATTCAAATGAACACGACTTTTATTATCCCACAGCGTAAGATAATAATTGTCCTGTGGGCTCATTTTTTATTTGTTTTTTATTTTATTTATTTATATTTTTTTTTTTTAACGGGTACGGAATTTAAATGATTTCAATAATTATTTCTTAATTGGAATGAAATAAACATATCTACGAGCGCATGTACGTGAATCCTTTCGCAAATGTCGTTCCGTAAACATATCACCGCGAAAACGGATTTCATTTACTAAAAACAGTTAAGATTTTTTAGATTCAATGCTAAAGAAATAATTTAAGCAATTGACATGTAAATCGATATTATATATACCTATCGCGTAATATAAAGAGATTCCAATAAGCATATGGTTGTATTTCATTCAATCAATAAAAAGGACAATACAACCGCAATTCAATACTCAACGATTTCAAGTTCAATATCAACAATCCCGCGAGAATAAAAAAAAAACAATAAATAGGCGGTCCGGAAGGGCGGGATCTTAAGCACATTGATTGGTTCACATACAGAGAGAGAGAGAGACGATTATTTTTTTCCCATGCGGGGGATCCCCCCTTTCCAATATTCCCAAGCCGATTCCCAGGGCTGGATCCTATACGCAGAGAGCCGGGAGAGAACGATTGACAGCAGCACCTGCGAGAGAGTCGCTCGTCTTCGGCTCTCTCGCCGTGGAATCTGGGCCACCTGATCTGGCTGTGAGTGAGTGAGTGAGTAAGTGAGAGATGGCTGGAAGTAAAGCTATATCTATACACCTCTCATATAGTGCAATGCTTGCTTGCCATGACAATGGTTGACTCGTGTGTATGTATATATAACGGGGGCGAAACGAGAACTAATACTCTTGTATATTTGAGGGCTGCCCCTTCCACACATCGAGGGCCAGAAGAGTTGTGTGGATATAGGTATACGTGGGTCCCGCCAACGCTGCCGCTGGTTATAAGCCAGTGTCCTACATTTTTCGGCGGCCCGAAGATCCGTCTGACGTCGTTACTCCTACTACACTTTTTTTTTCCTTTTTCATCTTTTTTTTCTTCTCATTCTTTCTTCTTGGCAATGTTGCGCAACTTATGCGCATGTGAGGATTCCTTTTCTTGGAAGTGCACACTCGAGATGTACGTCATCAGTAACAGCAACAGCAGCAGCCCATTTAGCAAATGTTCCGGTTCAAACTTATATTACACGTTTGATTGTAGATACGGCTTGTTTTTATTTTTTATCATTTTTTTTTTTTTAATATTAATTACGTTTTGTTAGAGTTGTTTTTATTATTTAAAAAGATTTTGTACAGTACAGAAAATAGATTTCGTTTAAAAAAATTAACATCAAATAATTATTTACACATGTATCCCTTCCATTCCTAAAAATTTCATTCGTTTCGTAATATCATTTTCTTCCATTAAAAATGACTTTAAACGTGTGCGGTGAATAAAGAATATCCGCTAATCATTTTGTAAAATCAAACCAGATCCATAGAACACAGAGCTCGCGATAAACAAATCCTGAGTCCCGTGTCCGGTTTAGCGCAGCTATAACTCTGCAGCCACAACCAACAACGCACACTGCATCACGCGATTGGCAAAAGCCAGCACACACCATCAGCAAGCAAGAGCAACCGCGCGTAAGTTGAAAATCCCGGAGCTGTAAAAAAAAATAGCCATTGAAAGCCGGTATTGTTGTTGCTGGATGAGGTCCGCTTGAAAAAGAGGGAGGGAGGAAAGCAAAAATCCGGGGCCTCTGCGCACTATACAGAGCGGCCATGCGGAGATATATAGTCTGGCACATACACACCAAGAGAGAAAGAGAGCTAGCGCGCGGCAACCGGCTGCGGTTGGAGGCTCGCGTTTCTCGAGAGGCTTATAATACTTGCACGCGTCCGACTCCGCGAAGAAAGTCTTTCACCAAGAAGGTAGAGGAGGAGAAAAGGTAGGTGCGCGCGGGGAACGAAGCGGACCCCGGGGCCCGGTATACTTCCCGGCGCGAGCGCCGTGACCCACTTACCAGCCCGACGTGACACACTTAACCGCTACCACCACCACCACCACCCCTTTACTACTCTCCTCCTCCTCCTCTTTCCTTACCCCCGCTAAGATTCGAGATCCTACATTCTCGCATCCTACCCGATCGACCAGTCGGACATGCTGCTTTTCTCTCTTTCTCTCTCTCTCTCTCTCTCTCTCTTTATAGCTTTTTCTCTTTCTTACCTTCACGGAGGACGGGAGGTAGGCTGCAGTTTTGAGCACGAGATTACGAGACTGGACGAAATTTTTTGATGACTGGTACGACGACGACGACGACGACGACGATGATGATGACAATGATTGTGATGATGATATGATGTGGCTGCTGTCCCTTTCACGCTTTCTATCAAAATTTTAATCGTATAATACACGCGTATAGAGAAAAGGAAGGGGGTTCCCCTGTGCACGCACGTGTGCAAAACTGAGAAAACTCTTTTTCTTTTTTTATTCTTTTGCGTTAGCATCGAAGATATCGATGTTATGCTTGTTTACCCTATAACGGCTTTTATTACACAGCTCTCGAGGTATAGAAAATTATTGACTGATCTCTCAGATATAATGATTGTGATTTTTTTTTTTCATGCTAGAGAAGCTTAAATTCGCTTATGAATTTTTATACACTCTTTTAAACTTAAAATATATATCGGGCGATTTAGAATCAGTTGAAAGAATTACCTATAAATCTCGGAAGATAAAATACAGTGTAAAAATTGAAAGAATAATTTGATGAAAGCTTATGTCGAGATACACAGAAGCATGTTGATCATGTTAATTACTCTCTCGTTTCATAAAAATAAATGTTGTTTATAAAAAAAAAAATATTATTCGAGAGTATACTTATTTTATCCTAGGTCCTCACTTTGTACATATAATTATCGCACATTAAATATTTCTTAATCTTTATGACTTGAAAATAAAAATAATACATATAATAAAGCTCGAACACGTAACTGATCAAATCTGCTGGTATATAATCCATTTAAACGCAATAAAGTTATCAGGATCTTTCCTGTTGGATCACGGAATTGATCTTGAATACGCGCTTCCGGCAAAAAACGTGTGATGAGCTAACAACGAATATAGGTATATTTATATATCTATACTTTCCACTCGCGCATTCACATCTATCCATCAAATACAACAAGCACAACCGGTTAAGTTAAGAAAGAAAAGCAACTATTCTATATAAAACACGAGACGCCAATCCGCGATAGCTCGGAACTATATAAGAAAAACAGTCGTAATAATTGCGAGTGTGGGGCCGGAATTCTACTCTTGCTGTGATGCGCGAGTTATGCGAATAGCTTTATAGAAAGGTGTTGAGAAGTTTGAGATTGAAGGTAAGGTAGTTGTTGACTATAGACACATGGAGGAGTTGAAATAGCAGTATTATATGAGATTTATCATAGATCTAGAAAATATACAGAGATTTTTTTTTTAATCCTAGGTAAACTAAAAAGTTGTTTTTGAATTTGGTCTTTTACTTGAAGAAATTGATACGCGATATTTGATGATGACATTCTATTTGGAGAAAACGTTTCTCGTAAAAATAAAATTTCACGTAGTCTGATTAATTTTCATACACGAGTATCTTTCTGACCTGCTGGACTAACTTTTTAAAAAATTTTGGGAAGTTTCGGATAACTTAGTATTCATATATTGAAAAATCGTTTTGGATATATTACTTTAAAAAAAAAAAAAGCATTCCTTATGCAAAAATAAAGAAGAAAAAAAAGAAAGTAGACTTGCAAATTCCAAAATATCACACGTTCTCCAACTCCTATACTCGCGCGGCGTCCGCGGCGGCTTGCATTTTAAATTTCTACGCGATTTAAATTTCAGATGCTTTATTACCTGTAAAAAAACGACATATTCCGCCGCACCAGACGCAAACTCTTACTTCGTTACGTTAAACTTTCAAAAAAGAAAAAATCTCTAAAAATGACCTTTTTCGGCATTTCGCCTTTAATCTAAATAAAATTATGTTGACACTTAAAAAAAATATCATACGTACATAGCAATATGCAACCATTAGAATGAATAAAAGTAGAATCAAACAACAATCGCAGGTATATTTATATCGTCAATAAAATCGTGAAGCCTCAAGAGTAGGGCTGTACACATTACCTACTTATTTTGGATTTTACGGTCGGCGCTTGTGTAAGTAGACATCATTCGGTTCAACTTTAGCCCGTGGTAAAGTTCTCATAGTCGCAAAAGTATAGATCCTATCGCGCAGTATCTTACAGTGGCAGTTTTACAAGAGAAAGAAAAATCTCACGGAAATCGAGAATACAGCCAAATTCGATGGATAACATCAGGTATATCCTATAGTACCCGATAAAACGTCTCTGTGATTATCGCTGGTACCTATATCTATACAGGCACATTCAAAGTAATATCAGTCTTTTCCGTAATAATACGTTTCTCTGATATTGAGAAAATAGCAAAACGATCTTGTACGTGCTACATAATTATATCATTCATAGACAAACAGATAGTTTTTGTATAGAATTAAACACACATATACTCGCAAGCTCCACTTCAATTAAATACCAATCCAAACAAGGGAACTCGTTAATTTAAAGCCCAAAAATTATAGAACCTCCTTAACAGACTACTTGGTCTCGGAAAAGCGAGTCTGATCGTGTAGCTCCATGGCAATGAAAATCGAGGAATCACCATAACAGACTACTTGTTCTCAAAAATTTAAAGAGTCTGATCGAGTAGCTCGATGAAAAGGAAAATCGTAGAACCTCCAAAACAGACTACTTGGTCTCGGAAAAGCAAAGAGTCTGATCGTGTAGCTCCATGGCAATGAAAATCGAGGAATCACCATAACAGACTACTTGGTCTCAAAAATTTAAAGAGTCTAATCGTGTAGCTCGATGAAAAGGAAAATCGTAGAACCTCCAAAACAGACTACTTGGTCTCGGAAAAGCGAGGAGTCTGATGGTGTAGCTCCATGGCAATGAAAATCGTAGAATCACCATAACAGACTAAACATAATCCAAGGCAAATAACATCCAAAAGAAGCAAAAAAAATAAAGAAACAGGAGATAACATTTACTTAACAGTTTTTCTCTCTCAAAAGGACGGAGGGGGGCGAGGAGTATATAATAACAAGTGCTTACAATAGTCTTTTTCTCGAGTATTATTGCGGACGAGCTAATGACGCGCATAATGCAGTTGCTTACTCTCTTGGCAAAAAGTTACCGACATATATACCGACCTATAAGTCGGCAAGGAAAAGCCGATGAAAGATATCGTAGCTTAAATCGAAACGTTTAGATTCACCCGCGTATACATACGTACACATGTGGGAAAGCCCGGCCGCGTCAACTAGGACGAAAAGATTTACCAGCTCGCCCGGTAAAATGCAGGACTTATTTTTATTTAACCTCCCCCCCCCCCTTCCTTCTCCTTATGAGTATACTCTTGTCCGATTGTCTTGCTTTACTTTATTTGAATCTAGTCTTTAACTGTGGCGTGCTAACCACTACCCTATATAATATATACTGGCTGTTAAGATTTTAGATGCGATAGGATGATTTTAATAATCGATATAGATACACGAACACACACACACACACACACACACACACACACACACACACAAATATACACACACAGTAAGCGATCACGTGTATGGCAATTAAGGTTCGACTTTACGAGGTACTAATTAAAAATGCCACTCTTCTGGAGTAAAGTTTTATCTCTTCATTTAGAGAAAGAGAGCTTCATTTAAACGTATAACGGCAATCAGTATGGTATAAAAGTTAAGTAAATGTTGGACAAAGGCAAAAGTTTTGAGAACAGCGAGTTCGGAAGTGAACCGCGCGCGAGTTAACAATCCTCCTCCTTCTTCTCCTGTCCGGCCCATTAGCCACTGTAAAAGAAACCAAGAGATGGTCCAGTAGAGTCGGTATATAAGGTAAAAAATAAAAAAAAGCTCCAGCAATAGCCCATTGTCTTATAGTTTAACCAGCTCTTGGTCTTTGAATATACACACATATGAGTATAGGTAGTGGTACACACACAAAATTACTCGCGTTGTCTTTCTCTTTCATCCGAGTAGTCCGCTCCTCACCACCTCTCTTTGCGTTCACCAACAGCGCAGTGATGGTGGTTATGATAGTAGTGGTAGTGGCGCGACTCTCTCGCAGCCGATGCCGCCGCCACCGCGGGACCTTGTTTCGTGACCCACATAATCGAGCAAGGCCGTTAACACTGCGCTGTGTACGCTGCTGTTGCTGTTGCTGCTCGAGGTGCGCGCTCTTTCTGTATACCAAGCATACACACACACACGCACACACACACACACACACACACACACACACACACACACACACACACACACACACACACACACACGCGTACAAGTATAGGAACAACCAGGCATATGAGAGAACGAGAGAGATGCTCGTGATGCCTCCTGCTGTATAAATATGGGTGGCTCGCTTATGTCCAAATGCTTGCTGCTGCTATGTACCAGCACTATACGGATTATCCGATGCGGCATTTCATACTTTTCTCTCTCACTCACTCCTCCTTTCCTCTCTCACTCCTGGACTCCCACGTTGATCTCGTGCATCTATGGATATAATATACCATTGCACGCTTTTGGATATATGTGTGTGTGTGAGGGTATGTACATTTGAATGCTGAATTACGTATGGGAAGGAGAGTCGAAAATCGCTGCAGCAACAGCAGCAGCAACGTGTGTATGTATCTCTTTCCCCATATAAGTGCAGCAGGCGTTAAGCTTGGAATTATATTATTATTATACTATATGCCTCTTGCTCTCGTTGTTATGAAGGAATTCATAATATTCGCGAGAATGTGTTTGTGTAAGTAGGAGAGTTATGGGCACAAGAAATATCTGCAGAGGATCTCTCTCTCTCTCTCTTTTTAATGCGCTTTGTATTCTAGTTTCGATTTTTAGGACAATAATGTGTTAATTTTTATTTATTAGTGAAAATTTCTTTTCCTTTTTTTTTTCAATTCATAAAATATACGCGTATGATACACGAATATTTTTAAAATTATCTAGTGTATGATGACCTACATTTGAGTGTATGTAAACAATTTCTATCTTGATTATCGATGTATATTTTGTTTTATATAGTAGTTGAGTAAAAAAAAAATAACTACTTTCAAACAAAGAATTTTTTAGCAAGCACCATATCTATTTAAATACCTACTAGATAAATAATTAAATATGCAAAATCATTATTTTCCTAAAATCAATGAATTATTAAAACAAAACAAAAACGCAGAATCCCAAACTCAACTATTAAAGTACAATATCGAAAGCCCAAATGTACAACGTGACGTAAAAAAGTCGTGGAAGCGCCACAACATAAGTAAGTACTCGCAACACGTAGTATATGTAACGTATAAATACTCAAGCAGTATATTTATATATACATATACTTGCACGACGGCAAAGCATAAAAGCCGACACAGTCTGTTGTTGGTTAGTAGGCCGGGGAAATGGGTGCGCGCGAGCTTATGCTCACTCACTCACTCACTCACTTGCTCAAATGGGCTATACTACTTTAAAGTGGAGAACTCGTGCACACTTGTATTATAGGTATTTTCCTTTCGTTCGAAAATTTTCAAGTGCTACCTGTTTTCTTTTTTTTGATTTTTTTTTATGTGGCTTGCTGCGGATATGATGATAATGATAATTCGTCTATATCCCCTCCTCCTTATCTTAAATCTGTCAGACAACTTTGCTTACTTCTTTCATGCTTTATTTTTGCTTTTTTTTGGAAAAAAAGTGCTGTGTGAAGTCTGACGAGTTGCTTTTTTTCTCTCTTCCTTTCTTCGTATTCTATTTTTGGATTTAGTAAGTATTAATAGCACGCGGGAAAAGTCGAAATTTTAAATGTTTTTTTTTTTTTTTTGAAAGATTGTTTCTAGAGATAAGTGATACTAATGTACATTAATTTAATGCAAATTTTCAAAATGATAGTTTTGCTTGATTTGATTAATTAAATTTAGTAAAGATTAATAATTTATATTCCATTGTAAATAAAAAAAAGTACATGTATATGTACACGCATAAAATATGACATATATTATCATCTTGAAATTGATGAATCTCTTAAATCATGGTCATTGTACAGTTAATTAAATGCAATAACGATGAAAGGTCTCTCTGATGACGTGAGCACTTTCTCTAAAACCACAAATCCGCATAAATATAATATAGCAGTTGAACGAAAAAAAAAAAACCCAATTTCATCTTGAAAACAACCATCGGCAAATAGCTAAGAACTTAGCCTATAATAAATACAGAACTGAAAAAAAAGAAAGGATAATATATATTTGCTAAATAATTGAAATAGACACGCAGTTAGTTTGAAAAAGCACATGTAATATAAACGCCGTATCGTATATAGTGCCGAGGACCGATAAGCGACAGTGTCAGTAGTAACGTCCGTGTAGGGTATGGCAATACACACCTTGATCTTGACTCTGAGCCAAGGCTCTCTTGACTCTCAGTTCAACATTTCTTTCTCTCTCTCTCTCTCTCTCTTTATTTGGCCTCCCGCGCCCTTCCACTTCCGAAGCGCTCGCGCTTGTTTGTATACATGAGTTACCACTACGTACACATCGTTCCCACGCGACTTTCTATCATTCCGCTTGCAAATCTACTCTGCGCTTGAGGTGTATGTACATCTTTGATTTTCTCGCGCCTATTTTGTTTGCGAATCTTTGTTGTTTGTGCATCGTCGATTGTTTTGACTGAGCAGGTGTGCAATTACGAGCTGACAATAATTGTTGATGGATTATCGATGGATTTTTTTTTTTTTTTTTAATTGTGAGAAAAATTTAGATTTTAATGTATAATTACTTGAGCTATCGCTAATTAATGATGTTATTGTAGATTTATAAATGTATGTTTTTTTACTTGAAATAAATTGTTATCAATCTGATACTATTTTTATTAATTATTATCTTAATCCATTAAAGTTGCATAAAATAATAGTAAAATTTTTATGAAATCTTTTATGCATGGAAAATTAAAAAATTGAGTTTTTTTTACGTAATTGTTTAAATTATTCAATTTTTTTGTACTATTTTACACATCGCCATCTACTATAGATTGGAACAACTATCGTGAAACGATTTTCGATTTTACCATGTACAGATTCAACTCTTTTTTGTAATAAGGGCAAAATCTTATATCTCTTTATTCACTGATGATAACACAATATTATTAATTGTAATAACAGTTTTATAATGATTTAAACAGTAATTTTTTATTATTTTAAAATCTGCAACATACAAGAATCATGCATATAAATTTTAAATATTCTTTTAAAAACATTTTGTTATGATTGTACGTTATTAAATGTTTTTTTAATTTTTCACAATAATGTATATTTACTAATATTGTATTTATATTATATTTGTTTTAATTATCCAAATTATTGATTTATTTTTATTAGATGTTACGCTGCAAGAAAACAAAAGTCAAGCAAAACTTGGCTGGGAGTCATGATAAGATTTCTGCAACAAAAGTTATTTTCATATTTTTTTATAATGAAAGTCAGTTTTTAATAAATTTAAATTTTTTATGATGAGGATATATATTAAAACTTAAGGTGAATAATTTAATGTGACTTTATTATTACTCAGAAAACACAGATTGCACCATGTTCAATTATTATGAATAAGCCCATTCCACTGATAACGCACATATCACCAGTTAAAAATATTCATTGGGCTAAATTTTACATATACCGACGAATAATGTATAATATGTACACGTAAAAATACTTTTTTTAATCGGAAGTTCAAAGTATTTTCAAATTATAATACTACGACAATCGTAACAAAGGAGAAAGTTCCGCTTAAAAACAATACAAAAGTTACACGCATTAACTAAATAAAAATAATAAAATACACTTTTCATTTCTAATTTATCTACACCAAACAAATTTGAAAAAAAACGATTTTGAAAAATTTTATTTTATTTCTTTCAAACTAATGAGAGAAAAAAATATTTAATATTCATAATAATATACACTTTATATATTTTTTATATCTTTTAGAGGAAATGCTTCAGCGATATAACGTCGATATGCAACGTACAAAAATCATACAATTAAATTTTAAATATTCTTTGACATTTATTAAAAATATATTACAAAATTTTGTATAAATTAAAGATGACACTCAATGTACATGTCATGCAAAATATATACATAATTTGAATCAAAAAATATCATTATATATAATCTCGTTGACTTATTTTTCTAATTATCATATTTTTGATTAAAACATTATCATCTGTTATGACATTAAACTCAGGTAAAGTCATTGCCGGGTAATAATACTTTTTTATCACGAATTTTGCATTTTAACGACATATACACAATTACACATCAAAAAACAGAGAGGTCTTTTACAAGTAGGCCAGAATATTATCATACGAAACAAATTTACGAATACGTATCACATGTAATCACTAAACCTAAACACAAATTTATTTTTGTCAGCCTAAACTTCTTAATTATTTTCTAACATTTCCTTAAACACTTGACACGTCGCATATATCGCAAATAAAACATTTCCACCTATAGTAATATACAAACATAAGCGCATCAAAAACTTGTTTTCACGAGAAAATTCAATTTCATGCAAGATTTTTTTTTAAATTGCTAACAATTAAGAAATTAATTGCATTTTACAAGAAAAACGGTATACGTTTAACAACAAAGATCTTTCTAAATTACAATCAACGAAGTAAACCAGTCATCCAAAATTCTATTCGTTTGTAGAATTCATTCGAATCATCATTATTCACACACATAAACACACACTAGAGTGTCTCGCAACATAAATTTATCTCTATACCATTATGCTGTTATTTGGATGTCAGATAGGTATGTTGGACCTGCGACCGGCAAATATCTCGTAATCAGTCCAACCATAAGTCAAAACGAACCTTTGCCATAATCGTATGATCGCAGGTTTCAAGGTAAACTTGTAAGGGTACAACATTGCAATGTATTTCTTATAATTTATGCTACAATTATTTACAATCTTCATATCTGTCTCAATGCCAGATGATGATTGAAGCTCTGTATCGTAAGTAACAGATCAAATATTCTACAGGATCGAAAAATCATTCACGACCGCATGCATAAGTCGTGAACAACAACAACAACTGGATTCGTCAAACTTCCTCAAACTCCTAAACGCGACCAGGGAGAAAGCTGTCAACGCGACTAGCCATCTACGTTTAATCACTTTTATTTCCAGACAACGTTCACTATACAGTTCGGTCAAAAACTTCTAACTCAACGGTGTGTCATCACATCCGTCGAAGATTCAAGACTCGAAAGTTAAATTTAGCCCAGCCCATGGGTCATTACTTCAAACCGTAACACCTTGCTGAGCAAGTAGTCGCTTCCTCTGCATCAGGCTAGGTGATTCCCCGTCGATCTCCGGCCGGACCACCGCAGCTCTACCACTGAGAGACTCGAGGCAAGCACTGGTCGATGCCTTAATTGCCTTTGAGCTCCTCAGCGAGGCGTTGGCCAACCTTTTGATCGTCTCGGATATCGGGCATTTGATGAACTCCGCGCTACACTCCGGCCTGACCGGTGAGGTTGGCATGCCGATCCTGGAACGCACCACGGTGACCTCCTTTTCGGTCTCGTCCTCGCGTTTCGCTTCCTGCTGGCTCGCCTTTTCATGCTCGTCTTTTCGGCACTTGATTTCAGCTCGGTCCATAGAGCTTTTGGGTGACGCCTCAACGTATCCGCTCTCATCACTATCAGCCTCCTCTTCGTCGAGTGATCCCAGCGCGTGAAAATTCGTCGTTGTCGTCGTCGTCGAGGGTAAACCAACGCCGTTCGATTTCGGGCAGGTCTCGCCGATCGTACCCGTCGTTGTCGTTGTCGTCATAGTCGTTATCGGGATCATCCTATCCTCGTCGTTACATCCGTCAATGTCATCTCGTGATTTGTTGGCCCGTCTGGAATTCGCCACCATTTTTCGCACGTCCTCTCGCCTTGCGATCAAAGCTGCGTAACTGTCGTTCTGCAAAAGAAATCACGAAAATTATTAGTCACACATATATAAATATCACCTGCTGCTGTTATTGCTAGGATACTGGTGCTTTGGTCAATAGGAGCCATAGAGCGGATAGTAGATAGTCTATTAAGCTGAATTTTTACCGTAATTATATAGAATACATATCTAACGGAAATGAAAGTAGGCTCAATATCTCTCGGCCACAAAGAGGAATAGGCAATATAATGCCACTTTAATTCAAAGCTAAAGTCCCTCCCACCCTCCCTCCCCTTCTTCCCTCTCTTTTACCCGTTGGTGAAAGTATAATTAATCGGATGTGTATGGCAATCGGAAGGGAATAAAAAAGACATAAAAAATAGAGGGAGGAAAGGAGGGAGAAGGGGTCATCTCTCTCAATTAATTATATATATATACCTGTAGCCTGGAGTGCGGACTCTGAGGTGGGGCGCAAGAATTCCTGGGACTCTCGCCGTGTGGACTAAAGTCCACGATCTCGTCCATATCCTCGATGTCTTCAAAAACGAAAAAATTGTCCTCCACGACGCTGCTGGTAGGTGTCGTCGCCTCGGGCATATCTTCGTATTCCTCCTCCTCCTCCTCTTCCTCCTCTTCCATGGACTCCTCGCCTTCGCTGCGCGGCAAGGAGAAGCCAGAGGGTCCCTGTGAGCGAGACCTGCAGCGTTGGGGTCTTGCGCTCCTGCGTCGGAAACGTGGACTGCCTGCGCAGGTCATAAAGTGGGCAGAACCCTCGGAGTTTCGTCGAGGTCCGGATGCTGCGGGTGGTGGTGTAGTGGATGCTAGACTCGGTACCGTCATTGCCTCAGTCAGTGCACTACCGCTCGTTCGCTGACCTGTAGATCAAATATTTTCATTTTTCAGTTGAATTCTTATTTAAAAAAAAAGGAGCTTTTTAGATGGGTGGAAAGGGACTGCGTACCGTTGTTATTAAAATGAAAAAGATAGATGAGAACTTGAGAGACCATAAATATGGAGTTGTTTCTTTTTTATTTTTTTTATTTAGGGAAAAAATTTCAACTTCTCGAGTACCTACGTTGAGTGGTTTCAGCCGAGTTGGCTCATAAATATACAAAAAAGTATACGGTGCGCGCGTAAAAACTATTCACACTTTTATGTCGATTTTTTTTAAAAACATTATATACTGCAGGAGGAGAATTTTAAATAAGCTTACAAACTGGGTCAATGAATGGCGAATGGATCTCTCGGATGCTGTGTGTGTGTGTATATCGCATACATATAAAACCGAATCATTATAAAATACCACGGTGTATTCGATCTGCAAAAAAGTCGAAGATTTAAATAATAAAAAAAAAAAGAATATTAATAATAAAAAAGCAACGTGCGACTATTTAAAGCCAACGATTAGCCTAGTTTTCAAGCTAAGCTATTTCCAGCCTGCATCGATTCAAATACACGCGTTCAAATACGCTGCGTTTATTATTCATAACAGGCCATTTTTATCCGCATCGACGTGTATTTTTATCTAAATCCCTGGAGTAAAAATATCACTCGGTCTTATCAGGATGCGTGGATCTGTCAGGTATATAAAGATCGCGTATGTAATAGGTAGATAGGTATAGATCGACTCACCGCTAGCGAGCAAATCCGGCATGATCTCGTGAGGTAACTGGGAATCCTCGCTGCCAGAGACCCGTTCCTCGCTGTTTGCGGTACTGGCGGTCTCGCAGCCGCTGGATATACTCGCGTTTTCGTCCGACGACTCGCGTTGATGCAGGGAGTCGAGGAGCCGTGCCAATCTCCAGCTCTCCTGCTCTTCTTGCCAGGCGACCGCGCAGCGCTGCTGGTACGTGCGCAGCTCCTCGAGGAAACGCTGTTGTTCCAGCTCTTCTGCCACCGCGTCCTCTTCGATCGCTGAGAGCTTGGGTGCGCTTTTCGAGCGTTCGAGAGGTGGTCGGTAATTGGAACCTCCTGTGCTGAGCAGTAGCTTGCGTCGGGGTAACGATGGGTTTTCGTATACCGCGTTTGCAAGTGATAACCTGAAATTTCAAGAAATATATTGATTTTATGCTCAACTGGTCTTCTCTGGTTTGGTTATTTTATTGTTGAAAGGTGGATTTCTTATTCGCTAAGGGGGTAAGATTAATAGTTAAAAAATACGGGAATATTATTGATTTAAACATAATGTTTATAAATCTTGAATCAACTTTCTCTCATATTTTCATCCGCTGTTAAGTTTTGTATAAGAAAAGTTTAAGATTACAAGTTATAATTATTTATTATGAAATTTTTTTATCAAAATTTAGTTACTTAATAAGTACATAGAAATTATTTGAAAGATTTCCAAGAATAATTTGATTGGCATTATGTATTTTTTAATTATTTGTATATTTTTTTCTTCTTTTTGTAAGAGAAATTATAGAAAGTTGTTGAAACTTGGAATATTACAGTGTATTATAAAACTTTTAAAAGATATATCATATTGCATATCGAGATTTTTAAGCAAGCCAATTTCTACTACCAGCTAAAATAGTATTATTAATTTAATTTCTTATTATTGAGCATCTCTAACTAGCAGTTATATCATACATAATGGAATTACATAATTATTCGGCAATAAAAATCTTGATTGCAATTAGCTGAGTAATAGTATGAATAGAAATAATAAAAATTATAATATTTTTTATTAATTTATTACAAGTTTAACTTGTTTGAAAGATAAAAGTTTTGCAATTACTAAATATGCATTGAATAATTGAATTTTATATGTATTTTTGTGCTTTTATCAGTTTATTTTAATTTTGGAAATTTTTTTGGAAATATGTTTTTTTCGTAAATTAAATTTTTGAAACGAAATTAAAATAAAATATTTGAATTAAAGTAAAATGTTAATTTATTCACTTTCATATTAATATTCTAATGAGCTTATTTTAATTGCTATTTCTGAATAAATTAATGTCATCCACTACAATTTTTCTCTAAATGTATGATGTTTTTATACTCTCACACATCGAAAAGTAAAATTAGCTTTTAACATGAAATTTACATTTCATCTGATATTCAACTTCAAAAACTTTTTGATCATTATAAATTATATTGAAATCAAATATTAACAGAAAAAAATATTTTAACTGATTTTTTAAGTCAAACAAATTAAATAGTCTCAAGTGATTGCTTTTGAAGAATCATTCAATTTATTTGAAGCCGATTCTGTATAATTTCAGATTCATAAAATTATGCATTATTATTTAAATATTTTAAATTTTAAAAATCTTATAATTAATTTTAATTCAAGGCTATTAATTATGGTAATTTTGCTTGCTCACATAAATCATATTTGAGTCACAATTATTATTTTTTTTTTACGTATAAGGCTGAAGGTTAATATTATTAGATTTTTTTGATTATATCGAGGTACAAGAAGTTCAAGTGCATGGTTTAATCGAAGATAAGTCACGGCACATTTAAAAAGAGCAAACGATCGATAATTCAATATTAAAAATAAAGGTTAATTAGATTAAAAATAATTTAGTAAATTATCGAGGAAAGATAAAAAATTTGTAAAAAAAATGTTAAAAATAAAAATTGTTAATATAGCAGAATAATTTAATATTAATCAATGTATAATTAAAAAATAGCTCAAGATTTCATATATTTTTTTTATTTTAACTTGCGCGAATAATCCTACAGTAGCATAAATGATTGATATATATTCATTGAATTTTTAATAAGCTTTAGTCGTAAGACCTTGTATGGCTTTGTTACGAATAAATTATCGTTTCCCAACGAGCCTTTCAAATGCATTTTAAAAACCACCGACCTTTTCATAAAAAATATCTCAATCATTGCACTTTTAATCATTTCCAATCAGAAAAAAAGAAAAAAATAAACAAAAGCAAACTAGTTGATTCAGTAATAAAAAAAAAATTCATCAACATGTATTATCCGATCGACGAAAATAAACCCACCTATGTAGGTATATATCCGCCTCTGTCAATAAAAATTCCTCGCAGCCACTTTAAAGGAAAAAAAAAGGAATAAAAGCTCTCACCTGGCATTCTGACGCGAGACCTTGTCACGCCGGAACTCGAGGAGGGCTTGGTGCAGCCTCGCATTAAGTATAGAAGCGAGCCTCCTCGCGGTCGACTCCTTGACGCACAGCGCGGCGTGACACCTGAGTTCGGGCCTGAGTCTTCGGCCTTCGTGTCTGTACACCCAAACGAACAGTCGGGGATGCGAGGCTGGTGCAGTGCAGTAGGTGACTCGGTGGGCCCAGTACTCGGTCAGGCCGTGGTCCTTCGTCGTGGCAACCAAACCACCGTTCGTAACCGTCAGCCTCATGGACACGTCCGGTCGATTGCTACTCGTGTAGTTGCGCCACAGCGTCGATACTGGCTTTTCCACGCAACCCTCGCCTGCAATACGAAATAAGAGAAAAAAAAAGTGTTTTAGTATTTATGTTGGGACTTGGCAAGAGATGATAAAATGCAATAATAATAAAGTTAGCTTATCACACGGCCAGGTCGCGCGGGTCTGTTTTATATCGTGTGTCCGTTATTATTGTTTAGTATGCCGCGCTCTTTTAACATACAAAAGGGAAGGTCTCGATAAACATCTGATTTGGATATATATTATGCTGTTATTTATTTCGAATTCTCTTCTAATAAGCATAATACATTAGAGTAACGTGCAAATTTTCCCACGTAACAAATTTCTCAATTGATTATCAGCTTCATTTCTTCTTATTGTTATATGTTTCTTTTATTCTCTTTCTTTTTATTCTTGATGAATTAGAGATAATGAAGGCCGTTGGATTAAGTGTTTTTCTTATTATTATTATTTCACGATTGATTGTACTCTACTATCGTTTAATTTCTTTTTTTTTTTCTTCTAGTTTCACATACTTGAAGCAGAATTTCAGCACCAGCAAAGAAAGTTAAAAATAAAAAAAAATAAATATCGAAATAAACTCGAGACCTAGTGATAAATGTGTTTATAGATATATAAATGTAACGAGCTGTAATTCCTCGAATGTTTCTGAAACCTCTCTATTCTTTCCTCCGTTTTCGTTTGAAAAGTAGACTTGGACGAGCTCGAGCGCGTTATTAACTATAATTTTCAAAGCATGGGAACTCCTTCTCAATACGCTTGCGTATGTATGTATGCGTACAACCTAGGTAAAATCACAAAGACTATAGAGTTTGTACCGTAGCTCTGACCTCTTTTGGTAAAGAAAAAAAAAGAAAAAAAAAATACCTGCCTCCAAAAAATTGCGAGGCCGTTAAAATAGCTCCAGAGAGCGAATCGTAAATTTGCCGGATATTAAGAGAGTAAATCGCTTCTTTCCTTCTCCTTTCGGTCATAACTTATGTCAATTAAATTAGGATGTTTTTTTTCAACTCCTTCCCTCCTTACTACTACTACTACTACATTTGCACGTTTCTCTTCCCCTCCCCTCCCCCTTGCATATAAGAGAAACTGGAAATTTTTATTTTTAGTTGGCTCCAATCGTATGATACCTGACAAATTCCCAGCGTAGTCTCATCGACAGTTGAATTTTTGGAAAGAAGCGGTCCTCTCCGGATTAACCTGCTTACTTTCAACTGATAAGAAATTAAGCTTATCTATGTAAAACCTGGGCGAATTTAAGTATCGATTTGATCGACGCCTATACGCTTGATAAGCTTTGCCGACAATTGGCAAACATACATGTAGCTCGAAAGGGGGGAGGGAGGAATAAGCATATCGAAAACGAAGCTCTCAAGTGTGGTTTGTTCGTATTTTTATCGTTTCGTCGCAGGTGGTAGTTTGCTTTTTGTCATTTGCCAGATATAAAAGTCGCCGATAAGGTTTCTAGAGTGCACTTACATAATTTACTTGCTAATTTTTTTTTTTTCTTTCTTTTTTCATGTAGGTACGTACTCTGCGATTTTCTAAGAATTAAGTGTCTCGAGCCTGATATACATGACAATATGTTTTGCGATATCAAAAAATTTTTTTTTTTTTTTATAGAATAGCTTGTGAAATATAGTTAAAAAGAAGAAAAAAGCTGCAGCATAAATTACTTTATTAGATATATATCCATTGTTAAATACATTATATTAATGAAGTTTAACACATTATATATCCTTAACGAGTGTTATACTTATTCTTGACGCGCATTTATATTTACTGAATTCCCGTTACATACCGTAAAATACAAACTTAAGGTATACACACGTGCGTGCGTGTGTATAAAATATACCCATTAAAAGAATATAGCTAATAGCTAATACATATTATACACTCATTTGAAAAATATAGAAGCAGTTTTTACGTGGACACTTAATTTCCGCAACGGACACGTCGTACCTATACCTACTCGGGCATAAGCACACTATATAGCAACCGACTATTCATTAATGTAATAAGCAAGCGTTTACAAGTATATATACCTATGCTTATTAAAATGTATTCACATTTATATATTTTATGTATTTATACATATATACCTACATGCTTCTAACAACTTCATTTTAAAAGCCGCAGAACTTTCTATTAACCAAGCTTACTTCTTTTTTTTTTATTACTCTGAAATAAAAGAAAATCACCGTTATACACACGTTGTATATTATTTCAATTGTTCCGTTCTCAAAAAAAAAAAAAAAAAAAAAAAAACAGAAAAAATTGACGCACTCAATTTTTTTTTAGCAACTTAACGCAATCGACAGAGCGATGCATGTAGTGATAATAAGAAAGTCCTAGATGAACTATAATATAGAATGCTAGTAAATTCCAATCATGCGAAAAATCGCACAGTAGCAGTAGCAGTAACAGCAAGTAGGTATATAGTTGCATTTGCATCGTAAAACAATATTAAAAACCATTCGCAAGAATGATTTCCGCAATAGCGTGAAAAACACACACACACACACACAGGTATAATAATAATAATACACAACATCCCACGTCCACATACACATTCATAAGTATATTTCTATTCTTAAGTAGGTATAATATATACGTGTTTTCTTGCAGTCGTTTGCTGCCATACCTGCACAAGTTATAAAATCGTAATTACGTGTGTTGCCTATATAGTATAACGCGTATTAGAACAACAATTAAAAACTACTCGCACAGAGAGGTGGTGCGCATCTTGATTTATTTCCTTTTTCTCTCTCCGCTGCGCCTCGGACACAGAAAAACTCGATCAGCAGACAAAGCCCAAGAGAGAGAGAAAGAGAAAGAGAGGTACTCCCAAGTCCGTTGGGAGCAAGAAAAAAAAAGAGAAAAAAAGCATCAGCAGCAGAGCTGAAGCGGAAGCGGCCCGGTGCTCCTCCAAGTGGAGCAGTCGAGTTGACTTGAAGGAGGGGAAAGGTGAACGCGAAAGGAAGTGTAAACCTGCAGCAGGCAGCAGCAGCAGCGTAAGGTGCATCTCTCGAGCACACACGCTAACTTTTGCCGTTACGTCGTCGTTTATTTCGCTTGCCCTTACTTACTAACTCCTCCCCCACCTCCCCTCACCACCCAACCTCCACCTACTTTTCTCTCTTACATCTTTTTTTTTTTTTTTAAAGTCGCTTTCGTCTTATACATATATCCCGAATCCCCTTCGATCCGGTCGAGGAGAAAGCATACTATAAAGGTACCTACCAGACGAGAGAGTTTTGAGATTAAATTTCTTTTGCGAGAAAGAAAGAGGCAGGAAATTTGTACAAGAGAGAAAGAGATACCTGTTTAAGATTTTTATTTTTGTTCGATGTTCCTTCGTGAATTCTGTACAACGTTGCGTTATACGATTTTTTTTTTTTTGTACTACTGTTGATGAAATTGGCATTGACTTTCGGTTGTTTAATTAGAAATAGTGTTTGGAATGAGTTTGACTCTCTTCCTCCCTCTCTCTCTAATAGAACTTTAATGACGTTCTCACGGGAGCCGCGTGTCAGTACCTTCTTTTTTTCTTTTTCTTCCTCTTCTTCTTTTTTTCTAATACCCACGTCCTAGCGTCTGTCATTAACTTATGTTGCGCAATAATATACAGCATGTAAAAATTAAAAAAAAAATTTTTTTCTTCGACTTTATTAACAATGAGCGATTATCATAAATCATTCTTGACTAAAGTTGCGAAATTTTTATTTTAATTTTTCCGCGTGTGCACAATCAAGTTTCAAGATGAATACAGAAACAAAAATAAAGAAGGATGAAAGAAAAGAAAAAAAAGAAATATTAATTTTCAAGCAAAACACAAACGATCGAAATATAATTGGATGCAAAATTGCGAGAAACAGCAAATCGGATGTTTTCGTTGTAATAGCCACATGAATATATGAATTCTCAATGACACTCGCACATACACATACATATGCGTCGGCGTTGTGTATTGTAATATTTTAATGAGACAAAAAATATAAGAGTTGGTTCAAAAAGTAACATTAACACACTTCCCCTTCATTCAGGCCCTGGTACATATTTTCTAATATACTTCAAGACATAATCACCAGCTGTCCCAAAGACGTTAGCTCCAAAAAGCCCACGCCTTTAGCAGAGCAAACAACACCCACTTCCCGTAAGCAACTTCTATCTAAAATAAAAAAAAATTAAAAAATACAAAACATCGAAACACGTGCGCATATAGTCTACATTATCAGCATGTCCGATTTCAGTTGCTTGCGCTTGCGGGAGTATATACAAGCGCAAATCTACTCGTGCATCTACATCATCGGCCTCGGCGGTACTTATACACACATGCAGTAGCGAAGGCCGTTCTCTTGCACTCACCGGCAAATTTTCAAGTGCACATACGGAAGTAGGAAGAGCTGTTGCGCATATACTTATACTCGCGCGCGTATTCGTGCATACTTATATGTATAGGTACTATACTGTATACTTGTCTGAACTTTCGCGTCCTTCCTTTTTCTTTTTCATCTCTCTCTCTCTCTCTCTCCTTTTTACCTCTTATGCCGCACCTCTATGGTGATCGTCGGAGCGTAACGCGGTGCGCGCGCGCGCCCCGGACAACAATCGGTTCTCTCGCAAGGCAAAACTTGGATTATCGCTAGTGCACATCTTTTCGGCGGTGGCAGCGGCGGCGTGAGGGTAAAATTCCGGGCCTTGACTCTCTTTTATTTTCTTTCTCTTTCTTTTTTTATACCTTCTGGAGTTTTTTTTTCAACTACTTTTTCTCGACGTCATTGTTATCATATTGTTAAGGAGCGAACTTTTCTGATGCCAAGGAAGTAGAGGAAGAAGAAGAAGAAACGAAGAGGGGGTGGCTGCTGCTGCTGTTGCTTTTGTTTGCCTCCCGGGCTTTGTGCTTTGCACAATGGATGCGCGATTATTAGCGAGTTATTTGCTATTTTTTTTCTCTTTCTCTTTCTCTCTCTCTTTATTTTTGTAAAAATATCGCTGAGACTTGGAATGTGCTGTATGTATATGTATATAACCGCGGCTTAATTAATTCAATATTTTTTAAACCTCCTGTGCGCCGACAGAGTTAATAATCAGGCTTAATCAACAGTAATTTCAATAATACTTTTATAGAAAACAACGTGTAATTTCAAGAAAATATATATATACAAAAATTAAGTTTTCTTCTGATAATTACTTAAATTAAAATAAACGCATTATTTTAATGTATAAAAGCTCAAAAGCACTTTCAAAATATAATTATTATTGCTCAGAGATTGCGCCTGAAAACTCTATAATAATATAAGATCAATAATTATTTTCCCGCAAACAACATCAGCAAAACGAAAAATAAAAATGAAAATGGTAAGATTAAAAAAACGATCCCATCATGAAAATTCAAGTCTACAGCACGTGCGTGCTCAGACTCATTGGCATCAATATAACCCAGTGACCGAATAAAGGAGGAGAAGCAAATGTGTCTTAGTTTAGTCGCTGCACGAATTGGGCGATAAGCATACATACACAGACACATGCTGGAGGGGGTCATTAATTGCGTCTAATTCAAAGTCTTAACCTTGCGGGCATTATAATACACACTACAATAGCTAATATAGCTACACTATACTAATCGTATACTTCCGAGAAAAACAGTCGAGGCCATAAAAGAAAAAGAAAAAAAATTTAAAAAGATCGTTAAAGAGCAGATGGGTGTAATATCGGGTGACGATATTATAATATATAGGAAGTGTAGTTATATATCGCTATAATATAATGACATTTCAAATAAAAGAATACGTGCAGCTACATATACACACACGCGAATGTGTCGAAATAAACGATTTCGAGAGCAGCAATATATAGGAGCTGCTCTTTGAATACGAATTACGAGGTCGAAAAAAATCGTATTTAATATACAACAACTATGCTCCTTCAGATGCGTAGGCATGAAATTACGTGGGTGTGGACTATTGTAATGTGTGTAGTATATGGGCGCAGGTTCACACACGACTTAATAATAATAAGATCTGCAAGTCTGAAGAAACGATTGTACAGATATATTATTTGTAAGAGAGACTGCAGCGTAGCTTGTAACTCCAGATAAGGTCGTTGATTTTTTGCTTCGAGTCAGCGGGGTCTTCGTCGTGAAAGTCAGCTGGCAGTCCGGTGGCAATCGGTCAGCGCCAGGAAAAAAAAAAGAGATCACCGTTCTTTCTCCAAGTAAGACTTGTGTGAGTGAGTGTGTGCATATATGTGTGTACGGATATGTTTATTCGTGCATTGTGTATGAAAATCAATTTTTCAACGTATAGAACCCGGAAATTAAATGCAATCCAAAAAGTGCCTTTTATATAGGTATCCTTATATACAGGTATAGATGTATACATTATACCTCGCTAATAGAAATTTAAGATGTCGTTTATGCGGAGAGAAGTAAAACAATGCCTTGTAGGGTATCTCTCTGCACACATATGCCGTGTGTCTTACTATTGTACATAATATATATAAGAGCCCCTTTTTCGATAGCGATCAGAGTTTCAAGCGATGTACACTCAAAAACGAGAGCAGCAGAAGTAGAGAACATTGAAAGCTCTCAATCACATGACTCGGTGAAAAGAGAAAGAGAGAGGGATGGGGGGAGGCTGAGAGACAAAACTCCCGTGGAGCGACAGGTGTTTTTCACGATGGAATGATCTTATCGGCCACTGTACTGTCACGCCGAATGATGCAAGTGTGTAATACAATTGACTTAAGAGAGACACTCACACGGAATACGGTAAACGTTGCTATTCTGCTATTAGTGCTATTTTCATCTGGGATGAGTAATTTAAAGCTTAAAGCTTTGCAAAATGTTGCGGATCGATAAAGTGCGATAAAGCCGATTACCAAGAGATTAGCAAATTAATCTCGGCCGGACATGATGAGGAAAAAGGAAATTAAAACAATTGTTTGACGCGCTATTCATTGGCCTTGTAGACACGTTTAATTACTACAAGAAATAAACGTGTGTGTAATCGCTGACACTTTTTCATCTCCTCTTTTTATTTTGCAAAATCAAGGGATTCACCAGATTTCAAAACCTTATGTACCGATCATCATGACATAAATACAAGTCGTTTGACAATATTTCTATAGGAAGCATATGAAAATCATCGTTGATAGAAGAAACTTGAAATTTTTCCGTGATATCGTACCAGATATATTCCAGAAAGTAGTTTGAATGTATAATTGCAGTCATAAGCTAAACGACTACTCCACACCCGTGGCCCACTTGTTCTTTCTTTCACATTCGTTCCATAATAAAACTCGGCCACATAACGTATAGTGTAGCAAACTATTCACAGCAGCAAACACACAAGCATAATATATATCTAGGTATATCCCAATGCCAACGAAATTCTACATTCCAAGCCCAAAAGAAACAATTGGTGCCCCCGGGGGGCATCGCTCGCTTATACTTACACACACATACGCAACTACTCGCTTTTATACGTATACATAATACCCGTATACACTTATATACCGTGTCCGAATAAGGTTAATATATATCGGCGTGTCGCGCCTGCAAGCGTCCTTATGAGATTTCGCTATACTTGCTTCTTTCGTCTCTCAGCCATATACGTATATACCTCATACACCAAGTTAAAATACAACGACGGAAGAGTGACCAGCGGGAGGGAGTTAGGGTGGGAGGAGTAGCAACAGCAGCAGCACCGGTATATACTTCCCCCGCGAGCTGCCTTCACGCGAAAGTCGATCGTTTGCCGATACGATCTTACGTGTATATGAGTGTGTAAAAGTGTACCTACGTGTGTGTGAGTGCGTTTAAAGTGTACGTATACATACGCGGCTGACCAGCCGGTGAAGCGGTGAATGTAGGTTGACGTCCTTCTTGAAAATGAGCCGGTGTTCGCTGAATCGATGTATATATACGTACTAAAGGGGGTATAGATATATATGTTGATGCTGCTTGGGATGGACGACTTTCGCGCGTTTGGTCCAGTGCTGCACTGCTTGGGAGTACATACATATACATCGTCCTTCTCTTGCTACCTTGGCATATCGCTTAATGGCCATTTTAATTGGTTTATAAAATAATGTGCGGCGCGACTACTCTCATTTGGCAGCATACACACATACATTTATGTGTGCGTTTGCTTTAAAGTTTGATATCAAGGGTGGGATCGATTAAACGTCGATTATTTTGCTTTTATCTCACCACCACCACGTGACTATGTATATATGTGGATAATCTACGGACTCATGATGCTGCTGTTGCTACAGTGTATATTATAACTTGAACCTGCTCTTTGTCGTTTATCGTGAGTTTTATTTGAAATCAAATTTATAATGCATACATATGTAAGATAATAAAAACCATATAGAAATAATATTTATATAAATTATTGTTTTATAGCGATGATGAAAAGCAATTGGAAATAAACACCTTTTTTTTTTAATCTTAAGATGCATATTATAAAGAATGATCACGCGCGAAAAAATGAAAATATTATATATGCGCCAGAAGTTGTAACCAGATTAACAAAAAAAAAAAAAAAAAAATTGTTTACCAAGTCTCGACGAAAGAAGAATTTCAAGATTTATCTCTTTACTTACATATAAAACAGCTTACTCGTGTCGTGTCGTTAAAATGTTTTTGTCCCCCTTTTATAACAGGCCCCAGCACGAAATTTAATCTAGCACTGTCCAATTAGCATATTTAAAAGGAAAGACTAAATTCCAAATTTACACTTATAAAGTGAATATCTGAGATCACACGAAATAAAGTATACACAAATAGGCAGTACCGTAAAAACATAAATTAATTGGTTAAAAATCTCAAGCCACCGCACGTGCTGATTAATACGTCATTCAGACACTGTGTTCTATAATCGCGTTTGTGCCCTAAAGAAAGTAGCAATAAAAGGAGAGCTCTGCTCTTTCTCTCTAACATTTGAATATATATTCGTGGGATCTCGAGAGCTTAGACCGATACATGATGACGGAATATATGTTTCTTTCGCGCGGCTCGCCAAGTACGCCCGTGAATTACATATATTATCACTCGTACGCAGCTGCGCACCGAGAGAGTCAGTCCATCGATTCCCGTGTATTAACATTGAAAAGCTCGACATGAGAATATAACACATTTACAACGGAGATCAATGCAATCTTGATGAGATCGAAATTGTATATTTGTGCACTCGTGAGCGAGCGAGCGAGAGCTTGGATATTCTTAACCAAGCGCGGGCATTGATTTGAGATAATATTGTTTCTATAGCGAATGATTTTCTGCATTAGGAATAGTCGCGGGATAATATGTTATTTTTTTCTCAATTTTTTCAGCATGAAACTTTGGTTTATCAAAATAGGTTGCTGCGTAGATTTCTAATTTTTTTTTTTTTATTTTGTATTAAAAACGCGTAACGGCTTCTTTTTAAAATAATTTTATGCTAAGCATAATTTTAATTTTAGTTTTGTTTTATTTTAAGTTTTGCTTACGAGATCGGTAGTGAAAGTTTATTTTGCTAAAGCCACGTCAAAAATTACGACTCTGAGATTACCGTGTTTATTAAAAAAATTCATTTGCAGGTAAAAAAAAAAAAAAGGTTCCGGATTCTTGGAAAATCTCGTGTAAAACTGATTGCGATATGGTGGGCTGCTGTTGCTATTGCTGCTGCGGAAATTGAATTTCTCGCTTAGCGATAGCAAGTGGAATTTTAGATTACGCAGTTGCAATTGTTACTTTGAAGTCGCATCGCTGAAGCAGAGAGCAATTTCAAATGCTCATTCTAGGATTTACAATTTTAAAGTCGAACGAGTTTATTGTCGGTGTGTGTGATTACAATTTTATTTTTAATTATCCTGCTTCAATTCAGCTGAAGTTGATTTTTTTCTTCTTCTTCTAATTCTATTTCAAAAATAGAAGAATACGTATTGCGCGTTTTGCATTGAAATAAAATTCCGTTAACTTTATAATCTAAACTATAAATAATGACTGATTTATCGTTAAATGAGTATTGAATAAATATGTTTGATCACGTGACTTTAAAGTTTTGTTTATTCAGTCAATTGATCCGCGTGGTGATTAAGTAATTTATATTTCTTTTGGAAAAAAAAGTAAATATTATGAAAACAAAAAATAATTATTATAATAATCGAGGAAATACAGTTTTTCTCGCGTTACCATATCGTATGCGCAGAAGTAAGTTAATGAAAAAAGTCAAGGCTACAAGTTACTCGCAGTCAACGAAATGTTAATAAAAAATAACGGCTAGTTAATAAATAATTTTTAAAAAAACTAGTTTATGATTGTCGATAATGAATGTAATATTAAAATGCAATTTTATGTATTACCGAGGACACTTGTTAATTTTTTTTATTTCGGAACAAGTAATAAAATTTGTAAGACATTTTTAATGTTGCGATACGTCAAATGGTATGGATAATTATTATAATTTTCCTGTTTATAATGGTTACTTTGGCTATACTTATTCGATTAATATTTAATTTTAAAAATAAAAAAATAAATATACCTGCAGTTTAATTGTTAAATAAACTTGATCTGGAATATAAATATTACGCGGAAAATCCACATCACTTTTACTATGCATATATTCCAGAGATTAAAGTCTCTTTCTCTCTCTCTTTCTCTCATTTAATTGAAAAACTGAGTCACTTTGAGAGCAGCGTCTGCAACGCTGTTGCTTCAATCAGTGCGTGACTCAATCTATTAAGAGTTAAAAAGACACTTGATATGGAGAGAAAATTCGCCTTATACATACGTCACGATGGTGTAATTTTTTTTTTTCCAAACAGAAAATCCAGAACAAGCTCTATTTATTTTCAACTACTCTCTTATAAATCCTATTGTAGCTTGAAGAAAAATAAAGTTTCTATTCGTACAAACCTAGTGTTATAACTTAATTCATTGAATTAAAAAAAAAGAAAGAAAATGAAAAATAGAAAACTGATAATATATACTTTATAGACGATTCTTCTTTTGTAATGTAACGTTCTATTTGCAAATATATATAGTATACATGTGTGCAGAATTACAAACACGTCTATGATCCGCGTCTTGCTGGACACGGCACGTATCTACTTACGCAAACAAGTTGTCCTGACGTTATTCTATCGGCACTTTTTTTTTCTATTCTCTCAAACTTGCAAAGGGGTTTTATTTCTATTAAAAATTATTTTTGTAATTTCATCCAAGATAACAAGGTTGCATTCCTGCAGCAACTTTAATTTTTATTCAAATAACAATATTTAATATAAATCAACCGCCGTCAATTTAATTTGACCCTATATATTTTACATTATTACTCCCCCTATCGAATTCTCATTTGCGCGGAATAACCACTCAATCAGACTCGCGGTAAATATTCCGTCTAAAAATTCAGCACACAGTATTAACCCGTTCTCAAAAGACAAAATTTTCTTCAAGCACAAACACGTATTATACACTTCCTGCAGAATAAGACAGGTTCGCTCAGCAGCTGGGCATGAAAAAAAGGAGAAGAAGAAAAAAAAAGTGAAAACACGTCATTCGACGTCTTTAGAAAGCAGTTTAAATGACAATTCAACAGAATAACTTTGCAATCGCAACAGTCCAATAGCCCCGAGAGGTGGTCTCTCTTTCTCTCCTGTGTACACACAATCAAGCTAAACGTTGCATTTTCCGGTAATATAAGCGCAGTAAGATGCAGCTTTGGAGCGGATTGGCGAGGCCTACAGGTATGCGGCGGAGAAAGTAGCACTGCTGCTGTTGCTGCTAGTGCCATGAAAATGCAGTCGCTGTACCTATACTTCGGTCAACGTACTACCTTATTACACTAGACGCCGGTCATATTTTTCCGTGTCTATAATAACGAAAAGCGTATAGATCGTCATAGGAAACTCGCGAGATGAAAAGCAAGAGTATAGAGCTCTTGTCTGTATATATCGCTGGGATATCATAACGAGTGCAAGTAAAGAAAGCTTCAGGTTCGCACGATTTCCTCGCGGTTAATTGGTGAAACGCTATGCTTTTTCGTTAGCTCGCCGCTGCTGCTGCAGCTGCTGACGGCTGTCACAAGTGACGCACGTCATCTCGTAATGTATAACACGGCTCCGCGTGTGAGCGAGCGAGAACGAAAATCTTGTTGCATATACGTATAGCTGTTTATACTTACGGATATCTTGGTAGACCCGCCACGATATATCGCGTGCAAAATTGTGTTGTTGATGCAAAAGCGTCGCGCCACTTTTTCTCTATACTCGTACTTACATATACCTGCTGCTGCTACTGCACCACGCACGACACTTCCGTTAGAAAAAATCTAATACTTCTAAGCTACATATAACTATATATATTGCTATAAAAATCACGTCAGACGTGATTCTATACTACCTGTGTGTTTATGTGTTTGTATGTGTATTATATATTATATATATGTTGTTTTTCTAACAGGTGAGCGAAAATAAAAAAGGAGTCGCCGAACGACCTCAACTTTATACTTCTTTTTTTTTTTAACTATAAGGTAGTGGTACACTTTGCACACGTGTCGTACGAATAAATAGTTTAAAACTCTTCCTGTTTAATTAACGTTATGAAACGTAATTTCTTGCTCTCCCTCTCTCTCTCTTCTTTCTTCCCTCGCGGGTAAATCGTTTCGAAAGTTAAGTAATACCGCGAATCGACTTTTTTAGTCGAATCAGTCAAAAGAAATCGTCAAAACACATACCTCTAATAACGTCTACATTCCTGAATATACTGGCGCCAAGACTCTTGCTTCATATTTATCATCTTTTTTTTTTTTATTCATCATCTCGGTAATTTTAATTAAATTTAAAATCACCTATCACACGTAGAGACTGCTGATTTCTTTTTTTTTCTCTCTCTTTCAGTTTGACGTAATAGTTTAGCTTATTCTGGACGTTTAACGTCAACAGTCGTTGAGTTAATATAACAATTTTCGGTACAACTATTTGAAGAAAAAAAACTCGTTTTTTTTTTATTTTCTGACTTATTCCCAAAGCATCTCGCAGCATCCACAACACGTTTACAGGTACGCACGTGGCAGAAGAATTAAAAGTAGTGGGGCGGTAATAGAGTATATATCGATATCATAATATATGATTAACAGCAACAATATCTGCAATTTGAATTTCAAATGAAAGTAAAACCGATCACGTGAGATGAGATATACACGTATACATACACAGATCCACTCGCATATCATATCAGCTCTCAGTCAATCGCGAAGCGCAATCATCATCATCGAAGCGTCCTCGATGATATTAAAGTATTGAGCGGCTATATTGAATGGGATCTAGAAACGTCCCCGTCGAAGCGCATATCTATATCTGCTTCTTCATCATCATCGCACATACTCGCTGCTACTGCTTCCTACATATTATATTGGATTAAATGGAGCTCTAGCTGGGATCTCTTTATATTGCATTTTGTCTGTATCTATCTAATATACTCGCTTTTCAGTAGCCAACTAAAACCACTTATACTCTGGGGTAAAAAAAGCCATCTCGCTCTCCCTTTCTCGCATTTAGAAGATTTCCATTTTAGCGTAAAGCTAAATCCTCCAAAGTGAGAGCGAGAGCACTAAAAAAAGCCAGCTTTTTGTTGGTACTCCCTCCCTGCGACGTGTAGTGAGAGCTATTCAAACGACGGCCCGATAATGAAGTGGGCTTTGTTCTTTTTGTTCTTTTTGAGTATGGCTAGGTTTGGGTAAAAGTCACTATAGAAGGAAATTGGTTGCCTATATATCCTTGGCTGAGAGACTACGTGAGAACGGCTGTATGCAGCATGTGTAAATTGTGTTGCTGCTGGGTAAGTTATTAAAGTCATATGGAGAGGGAGAAAGAAATTTTCTTTTGTTGCCTTTGGCGTATATTTTTATTGTTGTATTAGTGCGAGGAAAATTTTTCTTTCCTTTTTTTTCTTTTTCAATCATTTATTTCCACGAAGAGTTATCTCTTATTATATTATTATATTGGATGCTACTATAACGTAGTGATTCACGAGTTTTCTTATGAAATAATTTCACGATTCAATTGCTTTATTTTCTGTATATAAAATTATTATATTATATTTTTATATTTTTCTATTTGTTTAGATCCTATACACTCACGTATTTAATTTTTTATCTTAGACAAACATTCGATTTTTATGTGATAAATGACAAAAAATTTTATCGATTCTCTTAATAACGATATATTTAGATGGTTTTTTATGTTTTTTGTTGTTTTTATTAATTTTGCTTGAAAAATAACTAGTTTTATCTACTTCCACTGGTTTTAGAATATCGTTTTGATAAGCACGTAATCACACAGATAAAACCAGATGCTTGGCTATAGGATTAAGTGAGTTTTTGTAACAATACATAAATATTAGAAAAAAAATTAATTATCAATTCCAACAGTTTCTTTGGAAAACTTGTCAAATGCTACTTTATTGATATGACTTTATCGACTCACTTAAGAAGAAAGACGTATGTGTGTATTTATCTATTACCTTATAAAATCTTTTTATTTATAAAAAAAAAACCACTTATATACTATTTTGTTTCAGTTTTTTCGACAATACAAAAAAGTATATTTGCCATTTAAATGTAAGTTATAAAATGCTTCTAGTATGTATGTTTGAATGATTTTTTAATGATACCACTTAAGCAAATCATGCCAATTAGGCTAGACATTCATACACACTTACACATACACACATATACCGATCTAACTGCAAAAAGTTATTTGTGTCATCGATGTTACGAAATAAACTTTATTCAAAAAATCAAGCGCAAAGTTATGTGCATGATTGTGTCATTAATCCGTATATTGATATTTTTATTGGATAAAAAAATTACAAATTATCGGGAATTAAAACAGAGAATTATCGTCATTAATTATTACGTTAATCCAAGTATTCTCAAAGTAATTCCATTAAATAATAAGAAGAAATAATAAATAATTGATACAAGCACTTATCCGGTCAATTTTCACCAACATCAATTTTCAACTCCCGGTCGTTTGAACCAAAACACAAAAAAAAAGTAATCTCAAACACCGCTAGATAATATAACTCGCGTTTTTAGATCGACTTTCACTTTCGCTTCTAAACAACAAAGCCTCTTTGAGAGCGCGTTAATTTTCATCGTCAGGAAGTAAGTTACAAGCCGCGGGATAAACGGAAAATCCATAAGAGCACGTGCTGCGCAAAGTAGCAGCAGCAACAGCAGGAGAGAATAAAAGGCGCAGATAGAGGGGGATGACACATCGACCGCTAAGTTGCACCGGTGCTTGCAAGGCCTGCTTTTATGCACTTCCGCCGCGGATAGTATATAGGCGCGCGCGCGCGTCTTGAATTCGCGATCGGTATAAGCGATCGATTCCCTGCAGTGCGCGATCGTATTGTTGTCGTTGACGCAATAGTTTTTCTCTTTCTCTCTCTCTTTCTATATACATAGCGTGACTTGACGGCGTAAATAAATGCCGATCTATCAGCTCTTGTTCTCCTTCCTCTATTTTCTTATATAGCTGTAATAATACCTATAGGCGTTTTATATTATGCTCTGGAAGAAAGTTATTATGTCCCGAGTCATTTTATTGAATAAGTTGTATGTGTTTTTTTTTTGCATTGAATCACGTTTTGTAGCTTTAATTCTTGCTTATCGCTTGGAATAAGACGAGGAGAGTGTGTGTGTATAAACAGTTTGTTGGCAAGTAAGAGAATAGACCGATAGCCCCCCCATGTAACGATGAACTCATTAATCGATTGCGCATCGCAGTTTTATCGGACACTTACTGGAAACAACGACGACGACAACGGCGACAACGACGCAAGAGGTAAAAGATTCTCAGATGAGCTGTTTATACATTATTAAAAATACTCGCTCTGATGTACTTATATCGATAAAAAATATATATTTATTGTGGACTCTCAACCGATTGCTAATCGCTTTTGTATTACTCGCGATGATGGGAGTGTATACGTGTGTGTGTGTGTATGAACGTGACTGGACTTCGGTATCTCTGCCATACACATGCTGACTTATATATATATATATATATATATATATATATATATATATATATATATATATATATATATATATTACGACGCGGCATCAATGGAAAATTCACCTGAATTTCCCTCATCGATGTATAATCGTTGATCTATTAATAAATACTTACTCGGGATTTGTTTGAAAGCTAAGTAATAATATTTAAGTATACACCTGAATGATCAAGCTCAAGTAAGAGTTGTACTCTTTTAGGAAACGAAAGATAAATCTTGATGATTGCTTACATTTGATTTTCTTTGAAAATCAAACTTTCAATTTTCGACGTTTTTATATATATTTGCGGTCAAAATATTATTGCTTACGCTAGTTTTTATTTGAAATAATATACAGTATTTATAAATTACAGAGTTTAAAAATAAAAAAATTAAGCCTTTAATATCTGTATACTAAACTTTTTTTATTTGTGGTACTTGTATAACTTTTTGATGTTTCCGGAGAATTGTTATCTTGATTAGATAAATAAGCTCTTTATAGGTAGATAAATATATATGTTGTTCGATCGATTTTCTGAATAAAAATAAAGATTAATCGCATCTGATGTTTACTATGGTTAATTACGAAATTTTCCGCAACACTTTGTTCGAGACGATGTTTTTTTTTTTATTTTTTTTTATTATCTAACAATGATTTACGCGGTAAATAAAAAATTATATATATTTTATCATAAAAGCATCAAAGTTATTTAATGATCGTTATACACGTTTATGCAGTAAATAAATATACTCTCACATAAGGTAGTATTATTTACGACGATTAATTATTTTTCTCTAGGAATTCGAAAATTACAAAAAAAAGCACCAAAAAAAGTAGATTCTTCATTTTTGGGACTGTAAATAAAGCAAAGGAATTTAGAAAAACGGGATTTTGAAATAAAATAATCCATCATGAAGACAAATAACTACGTAATTAAAGCTGACTCTAAATCAGACATGAAATTCTTGATTTTTGCGGTATTTGTCATCATTCCTATAAAAGTGGACGTTGACCATCTCAAAGATCTTTAAAATAACAGTTAATTCAGAAACTAATGCAAGGTCAGCACGATGTATATTTGCGTGTAAGGTTTACCAAAGGATAATTATATTCGATCGCTAATTCCAAATAAATTCACTAATTACACAATTTTTAATTTTAACGTTACAGAAACCTGTTTAGTTTATCATCACTTTTTCTTAAGGAATAACGAATTTTTTTTAAGAATTAATGAATCTCTTATAAAAGTTAAACTTTTTCGAAGTTTAAAAGCCATTTACGACTATATATCCCCCTTCGGCAATAAATCACTTGAAAAATCTTAAACACTATACGAACTGCTTCATTTATTTCCGACAATAAAGAAAAAAAAAAAGAAAAAAATGTATTTTATGCATATTATATAAATGAGTCGCGTCATTTCTTTAATTTTTTTTCTGTTGCTTTACTTTTTAATGCTCGTTTATCATTATCTTTACAACAACATTGGTTTTCACTCAAATTTAATTTGCATCCTCTCTCTCTTTTTTTTCTCGTTTTCTCTCTCTCTCATTCTCCCAAGAGAATCAGCATGCAATTCACCTTGGTACACTCATTAATATAATTTTTTTTTTCTTTTTTTCATCAGTAGCCTTCAACTCTCGACAAAAGTAAGGAATAAAAGTCGCGATGAGAGACGATATAAAAATAAAAGAAAAAAAAGAAATAAAAATCAAAATAAATCCGAGAGAGTATAAGCAGTTGAGCTTTACTCATAAGACAAACTCTTAAAGAATACAATATATCGCACACAACTCACCTTTCGCCCATCCAGTAAGGACATTGCCGAGGTAGGCGACCTTGTAGGTGGGATCGTAGTCGGTGATCGAAGCGTTGCCACGATGCCTGCGCCAGAGTTTGCCGAGTCCACGTTTTAAGGACCTTAACGTACGACTGCCCAGCTCCGAGCCTCCGCTCAGTACGCTGGAGGAGGTTGTCGTGGTCGAGGAGGAAGCAAGGCTTACTCTATCCACGGAGTCGAGACTGGCTCGGCGTAGCATGCCAAGATCCGCATGATCCATCTCGGATGCCTCCTCTTCCTTGCTCGGCTCCGCGATCACGTCGCCCATGGTTCCCTTCATGTTTTGCTTCTTTTCGACTACCCAGCCGATAATATATCAAACACGTGTTATTTCTTCTTCTTCTTCTCCCTATCTCTCTCTCGCTCTATCTCGTTTATAAGTTTTTACTGTCTAGTCCTCGTCGATGGCTATCCGCATCAAAAATACCATGTTGACGCGTAAAATTGTCTAGGCACTGCTTTCTACTGAGTTGATGTTGACACTAGTATCCCCTTTGATATCGCCTCTTCTCATAAAACGTCACTCAAAACTGCTGAATAGCGCACGACGAAGAGACAACTACTCTTAGAGAAAGAATAATCGAAGACGCGAGCGCGACGGCTACTTCGACATTGACGATTTCGCGGCTCATAGCGAAGTGTAAGCTCGCCACCGGCGTATATTATTAATCGTCGATCCCCGCGCTCTGTGTGTGTGTCTGTCTGTGTGTATCCCCACCAAGCTACAATCACGACGACTACCTCCCACTCTCAGAGAAGCCTCACGACGACGACGACGATGATGATGACTACGTCGCCGGCGCTTACCTCCCGCCGCTTATTCTTTTATAAGTGTGTATGTATGTATGTATGTATGTATGTGATTGTATACACATATATATCAAGCTATCAAGCGAAACGATTAAGCCGGCGAGCCTGCTTTAACTGTCCAACCGGAGTGCGCTGCTATTTTTTGGATCTTTATTGATTTTTTTTTGTTCTTCCAGCCAAGAAGGTCTTATCTGCTTCCGAGTTGTCTTTGAGATGCTGTCATGGCTGTCCTGCAACAGAAAAATGATATGAAGGATTAATGATCTGTCGATGATAAAGGGGAGTTGCTGTTTACATTGTGTAAATGGGCTCGGCTGTTGAGACAAGTGTGTGATATGGCTTGATGGCTGCCAAATTAAATTCATGTCAATTTTTGAAGAAAAAAAAATGCAGGAGATAAGAAACAATGTTTTTTATATGATATGAAAGTCGTGGAATTTTGGGCATCATTAGTTTTCAAAAAAAGAAAAAAAGAAAAAAACGCGACGATTTTAATTATTCATTTAACTGACGATCACGATGTAAATACAGTAGCAGAAAAAATATACACGAGATAAACTTTATAAGCTCCCACGTGTGAGCCGCATCGTATAAACAACGTGTATACGTAAATATATTTATACGCATATACAGAGAGAGAGAGAGAGAGAGACTCGTGTTTTATTTTAATATTGTCGTCAGTAAAAATTTAAAATTTCATTTTTTTTTTAAGATTTAATTCGAGTTTGTGTTGTATACACCGATGACTAAGTGCTAAATTATCTCACTTAGTTATGTCGCATTTTTCTTAATTTCTATGAAAATGTAATTTAAATTGCTTATATATTATACTTAAGACGTAATGACGTTATTTTTTCGTCAGATTAACAAGATATTCAAATAAATAATCAGAGTAAAATTCTATGTAAACGACTTTATCTATACATAAGAAAAATCAAATAAAAATTTTCCAATCAACAAAAACATGAAATTTTTCTGAAATCCATTTTTTTTGGACCTCGTTAAATGTCAGATTTGATTGAGGAAAAAACCAATGGAATCAGCCCAAAAAATCTCTTGGTACCTATCTCAAGATATAAGTACTTCCGCTAACATTTTAATCCAACGACAAGGCCGAGAGACTGATTTTTCCAGCTCCTGAAAACTTATCGATTCCCAATATAAATTTAATCTTGTGCACTAGATACATACGCATTCAAGAGCACATGAAAATGCAAATCGACGAAAGTAGGATCGGTTGGTTCCGGGGATAATTGCTTAATTGCGCAATACGTACACATATATACGTGCACAGTAACAGCAGTAGCTGTGCTGCTGACTTACGCCCGCAACGTTCTAAGTACTTCCGAGTATGTACATGTACATACATAAAGAGAAAAAGAGAAAGGGGGAGGCGGGTTAAGTGACCGGTTAAACAGACGGCAGTTTCTCCTGTTCGCAGTCGGTTTTCTAATGGTATAAGAGTTGCTATATTCAGTGTTTCCACAGGCCTATATGTATAGTACGTACGAACGTCCACAACAACGAATTGCCTAAATTGTTTAATATGCTAAATTACCGGCGTGAGCATATATTATTTCCTTTCTTTCTCTTTCATTCTCTAATGAGAGGATGGCGATATTAATGTGATGAAATTAACGCGTAATACTCGATAAGAATTTGAATAATTGTAATAATTATGATATCACAGTGGGTGGTTAACGACGCATGTGTACCATGTTTTTTGACATTTCTAAAAAGAAAACCCCTACCTTTTTCTCTTCTGGTATTGGGAAAAAAAAAAAAGAAAAAGTAGAAATTAAGGTACAGCACTATATCATTGGATTATTTTGTAATGTTCGGACAAGCGATATTCGTTATATTTATTGTCTCTCCATGTCATTAGACCATACAACATTATATGACAATTTTCATTTACGTCATTCTTCTATATTGTGTGACTGTATATATTATATTGAAGAAATAAAAAAAAAAAAAGGAAAGAGACATACCTAAAATGATGCAGGCATGAATTAAGAAAATACGATGTAAGATATAAAAATAACAATACCTCCTCTCTCATAAACACACACTTAATTTTCTGGAGTGCAACAACTCGTTTTAAAAATTTTTATTTTTTTAGTTCCAAACTGGAAATGAGAAAGTCACAGATATGTATATGTGTATATGATAAACCAAACCCACGGTCAGTTCACGTGAAACATATAAGAGACCCCCAAAAAGCCCACCGACCTTCGAACTAAATACACCTCGGTACATTGGTCTCTAAAAAATCACTCATCGCTATATACATACTTGTATGTATACATACAAGTCTCTTATCTCAAAGCAAACTCGGAGACCCGTAAATTTCAACCGGAAATCCTGCGTTAGCAAGTAAAGGGTAATATATAGTATATCAGCAGAGCTGCTATATAGTCTATGCAACACAAACACATACTCCAATGCCGGAACACACCGATGTTTGCCAAAGACTTAAGCATCAAAGAAGAGAAAGAGTTATAAGAGAAGCGCGCAAAATCGTCGCCCGCGAGCTACGATTTATCGTGCTTGAACGGCCCGGTATAAACTTTCTCGGTTTCTCCGATCGCAAAGACGGAAGAAGCGCATATACTTATAAGTATACGATACACACGTGCATGTACACATGTATAAATATAGGTACGTTTGAAATCGTCGGTATACTTAAATGTACGCGAGAGCTTCTATGTGTACGTTTGGCTTTCTTCCTTCCTTGGCGGGCTGTCGATCGATGCTATAGTGAAATGCTTAGACACGAGCCGCTGAGCTTCTTGTTTGTATAGATTCTAGCGAAATCTTTGCCTCTTTCAAACTCTTTTGGATGTTCGAGGAAATAACTACTGATTAATCATGCAAGATGCGTTGGAGTTTCTTTTTCTTTATAGGAAGAGAGTTTTTTCGAGTTTGCGATCGTTGTTCGAAATTGAATGGTTGCTTGAGAATTTTAATTAATTCAAAATACATTTAAAAGATTATAGATTGTTTACAATTTCAAGAGAAAAAAAATTTTTTTTTTGAAAGAGTATTGATCGACTTTTATTTTTTATAAAACAATTTTAAAGAAAGAAGAAAAAAAAATATGAAAGAAATAAAAATTTCCAAGTTTTTATCACTGAAATAATAATAATGTCATTGCTAAGGTATGTGTATATATTAGTCTTATAGTGAGAGAGAGGGGAAACTTATTTGAAACAAAAGGAATTTTAAGCGATTAACGAATTAATGAACGAGCAAGTAAGCGAGCGCGTATTTAAGCGTACAACAGGCGATATATTATGCAAAGAAAAATATGCTGCATTATAAAGACCAACCGTTTAATCGTTGCGACTAAAAAAAATCTGTGATCACTTGTGTGTCTCTATAACTTCTACTGCTGCTTTGCAATGCTTTGAAAAAAAAATCTTGTTTTAAGGCAAATTCATGCAAGTGTGGTATAATTAAATTGACAAAAAATTCATTTGTTATCGCTTAGCGCACGCTGCATATAAATCTATATGTTTTTCAACCTTTCTATAACTTCTCTCGTGAACATTTCCTATGTAGTAAGAAATAGACCCGTTACCATTAAAAATCACATAACCAGTATAACGAGAGAGAAAGAAACATCTTACATAAGCATAATATCCAACATAAGTCATATTTCTCTAGCTTCTTTCTCTCCTTTTCTCCTGTTTTCAAAGTCAAAATTGACGTAGACACGTTCGCGAGAGTCTGGTCACTTCTCAACGTGACTAGCACTGTGAAACGCAGAGAGAATCCTAAATCCAACAAGTCCTCTCTCTCTTTCGCTCGAGCTCTCAGTCCGAGGACGTTTTTTCCTTTTTTTTTTATATTCTTTGCTTTGTGAGCTTTTGTTGCTCGAATACATATAGAAACTTGGCGGACATGGGTCGTCGAAATGCCGCACGTAAAACTTGACTCTTATACATAAAAGCGCGTGTGTATATATTGTATAGGAAAGGAAGATTTTGCGATAGGCACGTGTGTATATATATATATATATATATATATATATATATATATATATGCGTAGAGGTCGTTTTGACAGCTGAAGTCATGTTTGAGATTTGAACAAGCTTCGTAAATTTGGAATAAAATTTATTTTCTTTTCGTTCTTTCTTTTTTTTTATTATATTATAAAATTTTATTTATTGTTGAATTAATCTCGTTGATATTTTTTTTCCTTGTTTGATATATATAGGTATAGGTATAGTCTCTTATTTCAGTTTGTACGATAAAATTTATTAAATAGACTAAATTCACGAAGACTGAAGGCCGTACTGATAAAAGTAAATGTTTACCAGAAAATTTTCCACTAATTTTTTTTTTTTCTTTGATTGTTAATAAACTCGTAATTCATGCATGATTAATCAATAATTAGGTAAATTTTAAAATACTGGAATTTTGTTTACCTTTAAATTTTATATATTTTCACGTCTCCTTAACCTTCATTCTTTTTAAAATATTCTGTTTTTATTTGAAAATGATATATAAAGTTTGAGAAACCAAATCGGATTGATTTAAAAAAAAATAACAGAAAAAGTTGTTTAATCGTTATGTAGCCAGTTCTTTTTTTTTTTTTTAATTAATTTTTAAATTCCAAAAATTCAAAGTATAAAAACAGAAAATTAATTCAAAAATAATAAAATTTGTAAATACGACATTAAACAGGTAAAACACAAAGCTCATATTTAACGTGTAAGGACACACATACAGCTATATGCAAAATATAAAGCTACATACATTTTTACACAAACGAGAAACGTGATTTGAAATTATTCAATTTCATTAAACGTTGAAAAAAATAAAAAGGAAAACGAACATCATCAATCCTTTGTGCCAACAACACATCCACTGTGCGCAGGTGCGTATATACCTGAGATTTAACGAAAGAATTTTCATTTCAGTTTTTATCATTACTTCTACGTGCCGACATACATTTATATCGAAGAGTGTACCTATATATATACGAACATTTTTTCTCGTTCGGGAATTAATTAGAGGCAAAGATGATTGCAAACGAGAGTGAGCGAGAGTTAGATGCTGGAAGTTTTTCGAATAAATTATAGCCGTGACAAGAGGTGCTTTATCTTTTCAATAATGAATAATTTCATTTTCTGCGTATGCCCCCAGAGACACACACATACGCACATAGACACAAGAGTGTGTGTGTGAGAAGAGTCTAATGTCACACTTATCTTCTTTGGATATTCATCAGGTTTAATTACAGGTCTTGGCGCGAGACTTGAAAAATCGATTTATTAATCAAGTCACAAGTGTAGAGAACTTATAATCAGCGCCGGCCGCTACACCTCCGGTCTATCGATATTGTATTACCTATTACATATAATGTGAACTGATATAATATATCTACACGCAGCAGCAGCAGCGCCTTGTGATTTTTGATTATGATGTTTACGAAGAAAACAGTCGCGCGACTAGAAGCTTCGATTGGTATCAACATATTTTTTCAAGTCGCCGCATACGAAAATGTTTGACCTTATTTTTTTTTCCTTTTTTTTTCTTAAATCCTCAAAGCTAATAATGAAAAACTCGAACGCGAAATATGTTGACAAAAAAAAAGCTGATAAAATATTATTCCATCTCCAATTTAAATCGATGAATCAGATGGATATTAATGCATTAAACAAAACGATTTTATTCATATTCATGCAGATTAAGCTAAACCACATAATAATTTTAGCTACTGTGTGATACGAGAGCTATACTCGCGCAAACATACTTGAATCTTATAAATATTCAAAACGACAAAGCAAATTTAAACACTCTGAAAAATTTTCTCCGTTTTCCGATCAATCGATCTAAAAAAAAAAGAAGTAAAAAAAGAAAAATTTAAAAGCCATCAATCAATGTCCGTACCACCCATCATCATCATCACCATTTTCACTAGTTTTTTTTTATTATTCTTTTTTTTTATCAGGCTTTAAAAACCTTCCCGTTAACAAAGAGGGAGACGCTATTAAAAATTCTAATTACCATTAGCCACTACATCAAACAATTTTTCCTCAACTGTCAACTCCATACTTCAACAAAATAAAGCGTTAAGTTAACATGCGCGTACCAGCACCAGCACCAATAGGTATCCAGCATAAAACCTCTTTCTCTATTTTCCACCAAAAAAAATAGCCTGCAGGCAAGTAACCAAAGGTATTTCTACCTCCTTTTTTCCACAGCAAAAAAAAAAGAAAGAAAAAGCGGCACACATTTTCGTATAATATCTGCGATTGCGAATAGCACGATTCCGATCAAGCTAATCGAGCAAGCTTGTCGTAATACCGCACGTAACCACGTCCAAATTTCCAAAAACTCGCTTACATGAAATGAAAAAAAAAAAATGAAAAAAAAATCAATCTAAAATTCAAAGCACGCATCGTTATATACATAGCTGTAAGCGCAATATACAGCTCGCTCCTGCACTTAATGCGGACTCGTTTCCCTTCCTCGAGGCAGCAGCGCGTGTATGTGCCAGCCGTTGCACAAATCGTCGTATATATAGCTGCGCGGAATGTCCGCACACGCGGTTACTTATATCTCTTATATTTGCATAGATGGAATCTTTGGTCATAGCCGCTGGGAATGACAATAAAAAGCGTATGCCCCATACAGCTATATAATACAATGCGTGGTCTATTATATAGTTTATAGGAAAAATCAAGGGGGACCAGGATGAGGTTCTCAGCGTCAGTTTTAACCGAGTTATATTCGCGTAGAGTCCAAACGTGTTACTACGACGTGTCGTGGTCTTCTAGAAAAATCCAGGTGCTTCGATGTAAAAAAGTTGAAGTGAAGTTTGATAGAGAGCTGGGACTTATCGACGCCTCTTCATCAATTGCGCGCTTGTGTACGCGCAATTTGATTACGAGATTTGTTACTTGTATGTAATACGATGATTTGGTGATATTTTATTTGTGTGTATATTGAAGCTCTTATCGATATTGTTGATTGAGAAGAGCCTGAGACACGTTGAGATTCAATTGAATATACATATATATATTTTTAATTTATAGTCTCTTCTTGTTAAGTAACAGTGATATAAGTCTTGTTGCTGAGAGAGAGAGAGAAAGAAAAATATATGTAGGTATGCATATATACGTAGATAATTTTTTTTTCTCTAAATCAATATAAAAACGAGAATGTCCAATAAATTACGTATTCTTCTATTCATCGTAAATACATTGCAGGTGATTGCGATTAGAAAATAGCTCGGTCATTTAAAAAGGAATGGCAAAAGTAAGTAAGAGAAAAAAAAACTTCTATTCGACTCCATTACGTAAACTTGTAATAAAACTCCAAGCTAAGCGCGCATCATTACGTCTCTTAACAGATGTTTTAAACCTCCTCTTACTTTCACTTCGAGAAAAGCCATACGATCCGCGATTCTAACGATTGGAATGAACAAAAAAAAGAAAACGAAAAATAAAATAAATAAACGAATAAGAAAAAAAAGAAGAAAAAAAATAGCCATCATATAATCGCATTTAGCTAAGAGTAATTAACATCGTTGCAATTTGGCCGCGGGAGTAGTAAGTACATAGACGACGAATCTAATCTATCTCCCTCCTCTACTGCTGCTACCATAACCCACCGTTTTCTCTCTTAATTTTTCCCGCTAACCTTCCTCTCTTTCTCTCTCCCACCCTGCCAATTAAGCCTAATTAAAAGCCTTTCTTCGCGCTCGCGGCAAATGATTTTCATGATTTTCAAATCCGCCCTGAATTAAACAGCCGACAGTAGCCGTTACTATACGGACTAAAAGTTACACACACATACACACAACGTCATCGTTTAATCGCTAACAGTAACTTGTATGTACTAGCAAGTAGCAGAAGGGGGCAAATTAACAAGCCCCAGCGTATATAGAGTCTACACGCGGGAACGGATGAAAATGACAGTTGGTGTGCGTGTGCTATCGCTTATACTTGCCTCCCTCAGAGATCTAAACTTTCAACGCGCGCATTTTAATAGCAGACGGCTGTGTGAGCTCGTAAAATGTTATATTCCACGTGCAAGAGAGGGAGGAGAGAGAGTATGTATATGTTGAACGCGATTTATCGCCCTGATTTGACGCCGCGACAATTAACGGTAATGTTGGGCCGTTAATTAGCAGTTCATTAAACATCTCGGTATACATAATATAGTCTTGTTTCAATTTCAGATCGAGAGCAATGAAAATCTGATGACTTTGTTGCGGAAAAGAAATTTAAAAGAAAGGGAGGGAAAGGATACTTTTGAACTGAACAACAAAGTTTGATGAATTAGAGAGATTAGCATTTTGTGTTTACCTATATTGGAATCGTTGGGAATGAGATTTGAAGTTGCGATTTCCTCGAACTACCTACTTAAACTCTGCTACAATTTTAATTAAACGTTTGAACATATATAGGTAAGTTGTAAATTTTATTTACGCTAAAGTGTAAGTATATATATCCTAGTACGTCTTCGTGTTCATGTACCATAGTGATTAGTCGATATAAATATATATAGATGTGTATATATGACGCGCGATTTATTCTCAACTGACATTACATGTTACGTACCTGTAATAAATACTTTGTATCAACGTACTTACGTTTTTTTTTTTACAAATGTCCAACTGTCAAACTTTTGATGTAGCCGTCATTTTTTACTATATTATAACGAATAGCGATACATAAGTATATCCGAGAGGTCGTAGTTGAAGTTTGTCATATTTTTTTTTTTTTTATTTCTTTTTAGAAAAATATTATACACGTTCACGTGACTGAAGTCTGCCGAGTGAATGATGATTTATCGCTTGTAAGCGCGCGGGGCTATTCATTTTTTAGATGAATATAAAAAATTTCGCCATCATGAGGGAATAAAACATCACGTACTCTTTGAAGCTTGTTTTTAATTATTTTCCGCTGGATTCTACTGATTTTGCACGTACACGTTTTGTGTGTACAGGTAATCAATTGACTAATTGGCTAATATGAAACTATTGTTAATTTTTACATAGACGGGTATTATCGAATGATTAGCAAAAGCTTGCGTGAAACTTTGAATATTTTATTGTTGTAGCAGTTGTATAAGTATAAAAAATTGAAGTATTTCAAACTGTGATTAATATGTTCTATTATTTTATGCAGCAATACGTCGTTAATTTAAAAATAAGACTTCAATTCAATACAGACTTTACATGACGTTATTATTATCTATATGTCAGAAGCGACGCCCCAAATCATTAATATTATCGAAAAATAAAATAGATAAGTTCTTTTTCTCCTTTCCCAATTGCTAATATAGACCAGACGCAAATATTTGATAAAATTAAAGCTTTTATCTTACCCAAAAAAGTCGATCAACACAAAAAACCCAATGTTATTGATAATGAAAAGTCTAAAACAAATGTCCCTATAGCACAATAACAATAACAAACTCTCACCTCATGTAACCAATAAGATTGTCTGGTCATGAAACAAGAGTGCCTATAGCTGATATGGCAGAATTACTAACACGTGAACCCGATCTTTATACTCCCTGTCGCCACGACTTACATATCTACATTTGCGCAGTTATTTCGAAAAAAGGAGCGTCAGGTTCTTTGACTTATTTTTTCTTTTTTAAACTTGATACGCCATTTATACTGGTGGTGGTGAACGTGTAATGTGCTTGGCGCCGAGGTAGTTGAACGCTGTAGAAATATATAGGCTGTCCCACTCGTTTGCGATTTCGTCACCGAGAGGGACAAAGGTATGCAATTGGTATTCGCTATTGCGTGTAAGCTTTCCTTTACTGCTGCTCTCGATGTCAACTGGTTGATCGAAATGGAATTACGTCCTTTTTAAGTGAAAATTAACCTTTTTCTTTTTTTTTCTCTTTATTTATTTATGTAAGGCGCGATTCGTCGAGATAGTGTATAGTTGTTTTAATTATTTTCTATAGAATATTGAGAAAGCATCTTATTTCAGTGTAAATTCATTTGTTAATGATGGAAAACAATGTAATATATATACGATATGGTATAGAGAAAAAAAAACTTGAGAAATATTTTAATTTGACGCGTTAAAATTTTTTTCTCTTATTCTATCTAATAAAGAACCGCAATACATAAGAATAAAAATATGGATTTCACCGCAAAAATGCGGTGAAAATGATAGAGTATAAGTACACAGGGGAGAATAATATGCTTGCATTAAGGCTGCTGTTGCTGCTGCTTATATATGCTACTTTATATTGTCTTTCTGATAACCTACATTCTTCCTCTCGCCCTAGCAGCTAATTCTGCGTAATAAAAAAAAGAAACATAACTTATATTCTTAGAACAAAAAAAAAGGAGAAATCCATTTAAAAGTTATTCCGTCGTGCAGAAAACTTATGATTTTCAAATTTATTAACTATTAATCTATCCTCATCGTCACTATCAAGGAAATGTCATAACGCGCAAGCAGAAAATTTCCCGTCATATAGCTGCTGCCGCGTCACGACGTAGGATAAAAGCGCGATAATTTATCCTGCAGTTAATCCCTTCCTCTACTGCAACAACAACTACTACCTCTACTGCCGTGTTCGCGCGTAAAAACGCGAAAAAGCCGCTGCGTGTGGTGTTGAATTCTGTGTTTTTCTCAGTTTTTTTTTTTTTTTTTTTCACGACTCGACTGTCAGGAATAATGACGTCGAGGCGTGACGGACGAGGAGGTAGGTACACGCTTGCTCGCTTATAACGAGGCTTCTTCCTGGATGTATAACGAGCTAATGGCCGAAAAAGCTTGACGGTCCGTGGCCCCCCACCCACCCACCCACCCACCTTCCCTCCTATTTATACTGTTATAATAACGAGCTGTTTTGATAAGCGTCCACTATATACTTTAAGGTTTTGTTTTGTTGGCACAGCTGATTAAAATTACTCACTGTTATGAGTTATCTTTTCTTTTCTTTTTTTTTTTTTACCTGGGATGGTATTACTAACTTTGCATCAAAAAAACGGATGTTATTCTGTCAAGAGATGATAAGAAAAATGTTATCTATTAAGCGACAAGCTTTTTTTGGATAAACGTTTGACGTAAAAAAAAAAGAGTTTGTTGTATTATCAAAAAGCATTGTTTTGGGATAACAAAAAATAAATGTGTGCTGAGAAAGATAGTTTTTCAAGGGTATTGTCATTTTGAATGCCATGTTTATTTTATGATATGGCTTTGTTATTATATTATATTCTAGTTCAACGAGTAAAAATTAATCGTTAATTTTATAAAAAAAACCAGTTGAAAAAAATTGACATTTTAATATTCACAACCTTGGCTCATTTACGACAATAATTCTTTTTTTTTTTTTTAATATTCAAAAGTAATTAGCTCCAAATTAGTCAAGGAAATGATTATGAATATCCAGCAACAGCAACAGCACAACTCATCAAATTTCATTAGCCTTGGCTCACATAGATTTATCGTTGTTTACTCTACTAAAATCTCTCGGCCCCGTTACTTTATTTATAAACCCTGATCCGTACACACCAGAGAGTCGTTACACTTTTCAGTACCATAAAGAAGAAAAAAATAAAGTAAAAAAAAAAAAAAAGAAAAAGGAGCAACATCATGATGGTTCTTTTTTATACACACAGCAATCGAAAATCCAAAACGGGGCCACCCACATTTTATTCTTAAACCGCACAGCAGTAATATTAAACATGCTAAATCTAACCAATTTTCTCTCTTTCTCTCTCTCTCTCTCTCTTTCTTCTCATAAAACTACACCCACGAATTCAACAGTTCTCGATTCTACTACGGCCCTAAAAACCCCCCTACAGCGTGCTAAAATCCGTACGAGACGCGTGTCGGTTGGTAATCCGATATTATACATATATACCTATACGTGTATATACCGGTGAGATCTATACGGTACATACCACGAGAGAGAGGGAGAGAGAGAGAGAGAGCAAGCGCGAGGTGCCAATCGACCGGGACTGCGCGCAATTGCCAAGTCACAGAGAGTTACTGCTGTAAGTTGGGGAAAGGGAGGGAAGAGGGAGAGTTGCAGCACACAGCTCACCTGCAGCAGCAGCGGGGCAAAAGCACCGTTCTCGTGCGCTTTCCTTACTACACACATACCGCACAATGCTGAATTACCGATTCAGCGCGTATAGCACCTATACCTATATAGATACACTGCATACACTGCCGCTTGCCGGCTGCTCGCACTGCACTCGATGCACAACTATGGCGTTCTATTCCTGATAACGGAGATACTACTGTTGCTGTTACTGCTGCTGCTGCTGCTGTTCTATAATATCTCAGCAGCGCAGCTGTGATTTTCAATTTTTCTTTTTCTATTTTTTTCAATGTACGGGAAAGAGAGATCCTGGATTAGTGGGTGGAGTCCGTGAGTCTGGCAGTGACTTTGTGTATGATTGCTGGCTATAGGTTCGTATTTTTGTGATCATTGCATCCTTAAATATCGTGCCAAGCTAGTAATAATATCGGACCCTGGAGTGTTTCCGTCTAAAGCTGCGGCTGCTGCTGCTGGCCTTTCAACCAGACACGCATATACTACTGCAAATGAAATAAATGCTGAGCTGAGAGAGAGAGACTGAGGCGAATGAGCCGCAGGTGAGTGGCGCGACGCGAGTAGTAAGCCTAAGTAGTAGCAGACAGGTATGGTACGGCAATACATGTATGTATATATAAGTCTTGGCTCTCTCTCTCTGGTATTTTGAAAGGCAGAGAGCAGCAGTTTGGCGCCGTGGCGATTCAAGAGTGACCAGAGAGTGCAGCGAAGACGCCCCAACGAGTAGAAGGAGGCCGCGGAAAATGACTTAAAATATGAGGTCTTTTTTTCAAAAGAGAGAGGGAGACGCGCTATTCAAGAGTGGCTGTGGTTTGACGTTTAGTGCTGTATAATAGCGCTTCTGCTGCCCTGTTTTTTTCGGACTTGCTGCTTGTATAGGATGTAGGTCGAGGCGTTGCCTATTACTACTACTACTATGTGCTGCTTCTCGAAAGAATCTTTTTCATTGCTACTTTAATTCTACTGGAATGTGCTTGTGCATTTAAATATTTCAGCAATTTTTATACTTATTTCTTAATGATTGTGATTCTGAGGTATTTTATTATTATTACTTTCTATATGAAACTATGTGTGTATGTAAGAGGAATATATGATGATGATGAGTTACGTGTTAGAGAGTATAAAAAGAGTAATAAATCAATTTTGTTGGAAAAATCGTGTCTTAGAAGGAAGAATATCTTATTATATGGATCTGATTGACTGAGTGAGAAGAAGATGAGAATTTCAGCTCACTGCATAAGTCGCGTTGATTGAAAAGCCATCTCATAAATGAAAACGAATGGAAATTCTTATTTTCCTTCATCTTCTTCTTCTTCGATGATCTTTTATCAGAAATCTAAGCTTTCTCTCTTATAAGACATATCAGCTGATACATCATACTATACACCTGACAGCCTAGAAACGTATTCGTCATTTTTAGATATAAAATATAAAAAGAGTCAGCTAGTTCTATCGATCTTGAAGTTTAATACTGCTGGCTGCTGTTATTACTGTTCTTTGGAGTATAAATGCAAAGCGTATTATAATATGTAAAGACCGTGGGCGAGACTGTCGGCGCCAAAGCAGACAGATATCCGGTGACAAGTTTTCTTTCTTTCTTTCTTGACTCGCGAAGGACTTTTCCTTTCGAACGCACGTTGTCGTCGTTGTCTCGTTTGCGTATACTTTTTCAGGGTCTCGCTCGTTAAGTTTTGCCTTTAGCTATATAGTACAAGTCGATCACTGTATAGGTATAAGATACGAGAAAGGAAGAAAAATGAGGTCGGATTTCTACTTAAGTACAAGTAGAGAATCTGTATGATGCAAACTCAAGCACATCCAAGAAGGCTACTTCTAGCTTACTTTTGAAATTCAAACCACGAGTAAGATGCATCAATTTTTTTTTTTTTTAAACAAACAAGGAGTTTGTACGAATTGTTGCACCGTAGTATGTATTGCGTACATTCAGATGAAACTGTCCTTTCAGGACAAATGTTATATGAAAAGAAGAAATTTCAGGGTAACAAATTTCCTCGGAAAATCTTACACACACATGTAATGGTGTATTGGTGGCTTGGGTGCATAATATATAAGAAACATCAGGAGCAGCAGAAGCAGTAGCAGTATAGTAGTTGAGTATATAATTCATTTGGTTCGCTAAGGTATTTGCCCTGTTACGAAAGCCAACTTTGCAAGCGTAAGCATGAGTTCCGCGTATGTAGGTATGTATGTATGCTTATTAAAATTTAAGATCCCCTTGGCTTAATTAGACAGAGAGCAAGTTGAACAAGAGAAAGAGAGAAAGCAAGAGAAAAAAAGTTAATATGTAAAAATGGATGGACGGTGGTGGTAGATGGTAGTGGAGGTGTTGGGCGCGACGATGCTTCCGTTGCGTCACGGTAATTGTGAATTTATGCGCGCTCTTATACCTATATATACACTCACAGTATGAATTTTTGCATTTCCTTAGCTTGGACTTAGCACACACGCGGTCAACATCTTAATTGCTTGCTTTCTCTCTACTACTATACGTACATACGAGCATGTGCATGCTTTATTAACGCAATTTTCTTAACTTCCTTCCGAGTCTAGGTGAATACAGTGAATATTAACGCATTGCTTCCTTAAAGTATACGGCTTCACAGTGAAAGGTTTTGAGAGAAGTGCATCGATCGATGGAAAAAAAAAAATATTAAGCTGAATTAGAAAGAACTATTTCCGATACTCTTGCGTAATCCTACTTCGATAGATAGATAAAGAGAGAATGTTGAGTTTGCGCTTAATCGCGCGGGACTAATTTATCGGACTGGACACAAATTCTCGAAAGAAGCCTGCTGCTGCTGCTCTCTTTTTATCTATTTCTCCTTCTCTCCTCCTCCTCCTCCTCATTGCAATTATTTAGTCGAACAGACTCGTGCGTTATATATAACAAGTCTTGAATAATTGTCAGTAGATGTAGGTATATACTTTTGGTGAAAGAGAAAAAAAGAGAAAGAGAGAGAGCTTAATTAAGCGTAGCATAAAGTCCTAATTAATTGTCAGTCGCACGCCTTATATAATCAGGTCGTGTAGTATTTGCTCGTGTCACATGGCAATACTTACTATATATATCCTGCCATAACCAAGAGAGCTGCTGCTGCTCTCGCTCTCTCTTCTCTGTGCGCTCGTTTAAATGAAAACGGGTTATGTATACGACAAAAGAGGTATAGGTAGGTAGGTGAGGTAGAGAGGCTGTTATCGCCTCTTCACCTGTAACAATTTAACGGCTTCGCCGAAAAGCAGTTCGCGAGAGGGTATTTATGAGCAGTTGTAATATTATTATGCTACCTCCCTATATACACATGCGGAAACGGACAATCACAGCAACTTGTACACATATATAGCCCATAATTCCTTTTTTTCCTCTCTTTCTCTCTTCTCTCACCACTCACAGTCTTTTCTTGATTCTCGGCTGCTGCTGCTGCTAAGACGACTATAGGTCTCTTTTTCTCACTTGAGTCCCCGTCTTAATTCGGGACCACTGCGTAAACATACACGCATATTGCAGCCTTGCGACAATTACCCGCAATAAGGCGTGGCGTGCATTAATTTAGAGCTGCTCTCTTTCTCTCCTGCCTGCCTGCCTGCGACTAGTTGCCAGGAAGGAGGGGGAGACTGATATCTCGAGGCCGCACTAATTTACAGCTAATTTCGCGAGACTGGCTCTACTCTCGCATAAATAGTCTCTCTGACATGAGAATTTTTAGATATAGGTACGCCTAATTGAGCCCTCCCTGCTCTTATAATTATTATTATTGTGTCACCCTGATAATATAACTATAATAACGATCGACGCTTATTCGCGACATAACGTGTAAATGGATATATATATACATATATCATCCTGCTCTCTATTAATTTACTTTTATATTAATACGTAACCTCGTTATGATGCTCTTCCAGCCTTAGTTTTTCTCGACAGCTGTGAATTTTAAAATTACTTGACTCTCTCATAGTATTATTACTACTGCTGTTGCTGTAGCTCCTGTGCTTTTGTGTTTTTAGTTTTCTGCGCTACTCGAGCTTTACAATTACATTACAATTAAAATTGCTCCTTCGTGAGAATATTTTGCTCCAGCTATGTGTTTATGTGTGTGTGTTTTTTAATTTGTAGGTGATCTCGCGAGATTATAGCGTGATTAAAAGGTTGATTTTTTAGAAAAAAAAAATAAAAATAAAAACAGGTGATTCATTCTAAGTAGTCGGTTTTGAGGAAGGAGATCGTGAAAATTACAAATTTCAAATGATAAAAGTATAATAAAAAAAAAAAAGTTGGCTATAATCTATAAGAAATCAATCTACAACGTGTATGCTGTAATCACTATTTAATTTGCTTTTCAAATTAAATTTAATTACTTAATTGCAGTTGACGTGCACTTGTAGATTTTACGTACTCCCCCCTTCCCTTCCTTCTTTTTTTTTTTTTATTGATATGCAAAAAGTTAACGAATTTTTTCAACTTAAATTTATATTTATTAATACCTTGTATATACTGGAGTGGGACAAAAAAGTTTTTTAACATTTATGATATGCAACGTAATCCAGACGTAATAAGAAATGCAAATAATAATCACTCGTTAATAAACAAAAAATAAAAAAAAAAAATAAAAAAACATCAAATTAAAATTACATCTAAAACATGTCCAACTACTAAATTCTTCAACATATGACGCAAGACCTTAAATTTTCAAACACGCAAGCCAGGTAAATCATCATCCTGCTCCCCCTCCCTCTCCAACACACGTATATAGGTATATACACAATTCAAGCAATTAGCTCGACTACATGCAGTACCACAATCAAGTGTTTGTACGTCGCATCCTACACAGCAATCACCACTTCGAAAACAGCCAACAGCGCTTGCAATTTCTAATTCACCTCCTGCAACCCTAATATAAGCTGTACCTATAAACAGGAAAAAATTCGTATGCAAGACAAGTTGCGTCGTATACGCAGTCTTTGAAAGAAAGAGAAAAAAAAAGAGAAAGAGTTGTTGTCCGGCCGGTGGTAGTTCCTGTCCGGTGATTTCTTGCACAGCGCAAGCAACTACGCATATAGCAAAGCAACTCTCCCGCGAACCGGAAGTTGGACATGTTGTCCGGACATGTGCCACGCGCGCGTTATTGCAACGATTACTCGATAGAGAAGCAGCAGCCTACCTATAACGCTTTATAAACATAAGCAACGACGCGTCATCGCTTTTCCCTTTTCGCTTTTTTCTCCCTCCCCCCCCCCCCTTCACTGTCGAGGTGTCGAGTTTCGCAAATTTTTTGCTGCGCTTATGAGTGACGAACGTTGCTCGTTATGAAAAGAAAGAGAAAAAAAATGAACAGGTCACGTTTGCAAACGGCTGATTGAAAATGGACGATGATGTTAATTGCGCGATAGGTTATTTTATTAATGGCGATACTTGAACTTTTTTACAACTCCTTGCGTCTATACATATAACAAGTCTCTTGGTGATCTATAGGTTAACGAGGTTGTAGGACATTTTTCTCTCTCTCTCTCTCTCTCTCTTTTTTATTATTATTATTCTTTTTTTTTCTTCCTCAAATTAATCGTTACGAGAGGTAATCTCTTGGGATGTAATTAGCAAATGTGAGTACGTGTGTGTGAGGTTCATAAAAAATAAAACCACAAAACGACTATGGCAATTCACGTGTTTTTTCAAATGATTTTAAACAGGTGCGTTTTTTTTTTTATTTTACTAGAGTCTTCGCGGAAGTAGATTCGTATACACCTACATACATGTATAGTAGTTCTAGTCCACTTAAATTTTGTAATTTTGAGCCACTTTTCTAACGAGCCACGTATATATAAATATATGCGTCAGCTGGAGAAACCCACTTATTCGTGAAACAATAAAAAAAAAAGAAAAAAAACTTGGAATATAATACAGCTGTATTATAAGAACTTTATGTATAATTGTATTATCGGTGCAAACCTTTAACATGCAAGTTGTTTATATAATTAATTCAGAAATTTATTCCTCTCGAACTATAGGACTGTTTGAATTTTCCCAGTATAGGGTATATAAATGTACGTAGTACGTACCAAGTCAAGACGACGAGGGATAAGAAAAACAATTGCGCGGAAAATCACGCTGGGGGTCAGTAGTTGGTGTGTGATATTCTGCTTGGTGCAAAAGAAATAAGATGAGAGACGAACATCTAAACGGCTGCTAAGAAGGAGAATAAGGAGTATGAGATAGTTGTTATTCTAGACAGAGAGGGGAAGCGTACAGAAGATATTGTCGGTGCTGGACTATAACATGTGTGTGTGAAAATCATATAGGTATAAGTATACGTGCTGCTCTTGCGGAAAAACAGCAACAAGAGAGAAAAAAAGAGAGTCGCATTGAAAGTTTGATGAGGAATTTAAATTTGCAACGTTTTCTCTTCTTCTCTCGTTATGTCTGTACGTATTATGCGCGTATCTATGAGAACACAACTATATACATACATATAGAGAAATATACATATATATTCCATAACTGTAAGGAATATGTTCCGTAATTTTCCCACTGCTTACTCTACTATACTTCTGCTGCTGCTGCTTTATGAAAACGATTACGATGGATATTGTAAAAAAATTTATATATGTATAGCATATACCGATCGTGATAATATTCATTTAAATAAATTTATATGTGTGTGTATCTTGGCCGTTATTTGATAAGTAATTTCCTGTTAATTGGAAGCATATCATTCGTTTAATGTTATATTACTTAGACTAATTCATCGCTGCCTTTTTTTCTAATAAGGAAATTATTTTTTTTTTTCTTAGTCTTCTTCTTCTAAAATTACGCAACATAAACACAAAAAAGTTATTATAAAAAGTCTTCTTTCCTTATGAATAGGAATACATATATATTTCGGCTTATAACAGTAAAAAGTTGACGGAAATACATATAAAATAATTAAAATATCCCATTAAAATCGAAAATTTATTTATCAAAAGCATCTAAGAGAGAATCTGTCGAAATACATAACATTAAAAGCCTATGCAGTTTATGTTTCACTACGTCATCAACAACACCGTAAACTACATCAAATATCCAGCTAAAGCATCATCAGCAGCAGCATCAGTAAGTAACTGCAACGGCAGCAATAGCGCAACCACATTGACTTTCTCTAATTTGAAAGAAGGAAAACTTTTCACGCTGCTTTTACAGTAAATGGCGAATCCGTCAACCAACGCCGGCAAAAACCACACATACCTATAAGACTAAAATTTTTTTTCCAATTTTAAAAATTTATGCGCACAGAGAGAGAGAAAATGATTGCAATCGCTCTACAGAGAAAAATTTCTATATATATATATATATGTATCGATCTATATTTCCTAGGAAATCGATGTGCACCTGAGGCTGTTTCTCTCTCTCTATTTTACTTCTCCCTTCTCCCTGATATCTACCTGTATTTTTCTCGGCGCGCACCTCCGACTGCACGGCGATAAAGCATACAGTTCTTTTATTCATTGGCTGCGCTCACCAAGAGTAACAGCAGCAGTAACAGCAGCTTGCCGAGGAAATAGTCCGCATAACTGTTGTGCGCGCCGAGCCGTCCCGCGAGCTCTATAGTATATAGGTATAGGCTCTCTCTTTCTCTCTCTTGTATATACCTATACCTACTCTATACACGCATGTGTTTGTGTGTGTGTGTGTATGCATGTGTGCTCGCACTATACGCAGCTCTACTATATATATATATATATATATATATATA